>PVJA010012603.1:0-14292 GCA_004027025.1 Myocastor coypus | reverse complement strand
GTTCTTATCTGAAGTTATTCTGACAAAATCAGACAGTAGTTTTTACTTAACTTCCTCTTTTAGAAAAACATATTATGGTATAATCATGTACAGTTTAAAATCAGAAATATAAAATGACTATATAGGCACCAAAGCTCAGCCTGAACTCCAGAATCCAGCTACATCGATGCCTGTGTCCATTCTGCAGTGTAGCATGTAGAAATCCTGACTCCTCCTTGACTCCGACACAGCCGAGCTCTCCGATGGTGCTGTTCTTACCAGTTAGCAAGCTGGCCTTTCCCTGTATCAGTCCTTGATTTCACCATTCTCCTGGGACACAGGATTTGCCCTTACAGCTAGGACCAAGTCCTTCCCGTGTCTCCTTGAGGCAGTGAATTGAGTTGACCTTGTTGCCACACAATGGGGTCAACACCTTCGTCAGCTTCCTTGTGGGGAGAAGAAGCTGATCTTTGAGTCTCCTTTGCCTGGCTCTATCATCTCCAGTTTGTTCTTGCTCTCCCAATGCCTTGTAATAGCTGCATGACTTTGACTAAGCCACACAGAACTTTGAGCCTCAACTTCCGCATCTGGCCAATGACAATGACAGATCCTATCATTCTGAGTTGGCTAGAGATTAAATGGGAACCATGTAAGTCTAATGCTAGGTACTTAGTTTGCTGGTAACCAATAAATAGTAGCTAGTTTTTTCTCTCCTGCACAGTAAAAAGTGAAGTAGATGCACTTCCCTTACTGATTCACTTTTATGAAGTATTGAAATAATAACTAATTGTTAATGTTGCTGGAATTAAAGTTTTAAAAGTCAAGTGTCACAGTACAAAGTTTGTGTAGTCTGGGAGTTAGCAACAGATGTACTTTGATCCTGGTGTCACCTGTAAATATCTTTGTGACCTTTACAAAGAAGGTACATCTTCTGCGATTCAGTGGCTTCCTCAATAGACAGTAGGTTGACTTAGTCAATGTTTTAATTCCTTCCAACATCTACATGTTTGCTTTGTCATGAAAAATAAACAGTTTCTCCACATATCCATAAGAAATCCATCCTATTACGCTCCCACTGACTGCGGACTTTAACGATCAAGATTTGGGGTCATTTGTGCTGAATGCTACCAGGAACAGAGGAGAAAATTCCCTGGATACCTGACACAGTGGGTCTCTAAATAGATTTCTGAGGTGAACATCATGGAAATCAGTTGGGCACTGACTAGAAATGCTGAATCGCAACACTCAGGTAGGATCTACTACAGGAGAAAGTGGGAATGGCTTCACCAGTCTATGCTTTCACAAGCCCTGCAGCTGGTCCTCATGCTTGAGGAAAGAAAGCGATTGCTCTGTAGTGGACGGCATCCTTGGCTCCCTTGCTGTCTCATGCACAGATGCACACACACACACACACACACACACACACACAGACACACACACACACACAGACACACACACACAACCTGTTATTTTTGAATTGGGATGAGACACACATTAGAATAAAGACATCCATTCTCTCTTTCTGAAGTTCCTTCTAATCAGTAAATTTGTTTTAAAATTAAAGAAACCCCAGGATCGCCTATTGATCAATTTTATTTCCAGTAGATTATTCTAGTTTGAAGGAGAAATATACACCCAGTAGAAAATTAAGAGAATGGCCAAGGACAAATAAAGCCTGATTGCTAGGGGAGAGGGAGGCCACTTATCACCCTAACTCTCCCGTGAGGCGCCCTCCCTCTGGTGTGCAGCGCTGCAGACGTCTTACGTTCTAATGCAGCGGGGATGCCTCCAAACCGTGGTTTCATTCATTGATTTTTTTTCTTTCCATTTTCATTATCTACTTAAGCACAAAGCACATTTATTGTGGCTTCAAAGACTCAATTCAGCTGATCAACTTACCATATTTGAAGCAGGGTATAAAATGTAAATGGACACCGCTAAACAGCCTCTTTATCAATCCAGAAGAGCATGACCCAAGCATGTGGTGAGGCCTCAAACCCAAGGACGTATGTCTTTTTTTTTTTGGCTTTTTGAGACAGGGTCTCACTGTGCAGTTCAGGCTGGCTTTGAGCTCACTTTTGTAGCCCAGGCTGGTCTCGAACTCGCAGCGATCCTCCTGCCTCAGCCTCCCAAGTGCTGGGATTACAGGCGTGAGCCACCACGCCCGGCACTAAGGACGTATGTCTTAAGGAGTGCATGCTCACGTCCAGTTTGGCACTGGATAAGCCTAGGAACTGATAGCTACTTATAATGCTGGCCATACGACTCAGCTGTGCAAAGCCATCCATGGTCCCCTTGTCTTCTAAACAACATCTGCTGTAGTCCAGGAACTGCACCTTGTTTTCACTGCACATCCTGCCGGGCCCCCTCTAGTCTGTGGGCAGTTACTTACACTCTCTAGGGAGCCCACACCATCCACATGCTTGTTCTACCTGACTCTCCTGATTACTTGTTACACACTATTTAGAACATGGGGCTGGTATGGTGAGCAGGAATATATCAGGTATTATTTTTCTTTGCATCTCAATAACAGTGTAATAGGTTGAATGAGATGATTTTATTTTCTGATCATATCTTCCATATTTTTTTCCTGTGGATGTTTTACTTCTGAAGTCTGGTAAAAAGTAAAGAAGACACACACACACACACACACACACACACACACACACACACATGCTCAAACACACATGCACAAACACACACAGAGCAAGAGTGAGATTGAGTAAGAAAGCAAGAGTGAGAGAGAAAAGAGCTTGTCAGTTTAGTCAAAAGCAAATTTTTCCTCCTTTTCAACCCACTTGTGGTTTTTCAGCGAAATTGTGAAAGAACTTGGGAACAGTGAATAGCAATTAAATTAAATTTCCACTCATTTTTGATAAATGGAACATAATTAGAATTTATATTACTTTTGATTTTTTGAAGAACACTATAGAGTTTCACCAGAGATTAGAACATCCCAAGGAAAACATGACATGAATCTTAAAAAATTAAAATTATATGCCTACAAATGAACACACAGAACAAATAGGAACTGAGTAAGTCCATAAACTGAGTTTTAACATCTACTTAGGACCTGTAGAGCCCTTTTAGATTTCATGTTTCCACATAGTTCAAAGTAAATTCCAGCAAAAAAGGTTCAAGAAAATACCATGAAGATGAGATGAAGGGATAAGAAGATTGTGGTGAGGAGAATTTCCAGGGTATGAGGACAAGTTCAGACAAGTGCAGTGTCATCAGTCACCAGAGGAAGGAACATCTCAGAAAGATACCAGTGAGATGGTCTTAATTGGGTGTAGGACTTTGCTGAGTCCTAAGACAAAGATACAGTGGGTGAAGGACCATACCAAGAAAGGAGTTCCCATAGAAACAAGAGATGGACTCAAAGCTTCTAGACAAAAATGAGGAGCAGTCATATGCAACAGGCAACAAGAGGAAAAGCAGTAGTCAATGAAAGGAAACTGAGTTTCGGTCACATGTTCTGCTTCTTGAAAATGGCTCTGTTGATGTCCTATGCGTCTGTGTCTCCTACTAAGGCAGTAGAACGCATTCTGTCCAGTGATTCAGACTCATCCATCTGTTTCCACATTTCTGCAGGCTGCAAAACCTAACTGTCAAGCATGGCTGTCACAGAACAAGAGACTGAATGTAAATAGTGGAGCTCAGAGAACTGCTGTTGAAAGATGTTGGGAAGGAAACCAAAAACCCACTTTTATCATGAAAGAAATTGTGGGTGTAGTGGTCTTTTGAAAAAGAGAGCAATTACTCCAATGATTTGCATTTTTATTACAGAAAAAGTACATCCTATTAAAGGAAATGTGGAAAGCTTTGGATATTCAAAGAAAGAAAGAAAAACAAAACCCACTGTCCCATGAGTGAAATATAATCATTGGAGAATTTTCTTTTAGTCTCTTTTTCCATGCCCAGGCATTTAAAAATAGTCCTGGAATCAATGCTTACTATAATCAATATTAAATGTTTGCATATAACTTACATAGTTATACCACTTCTTATTTAATAGATTTGCTATAATTTATATTATTATACTCCAGTTGAATGAAAGAAGAAGCAAGTAAAACACCTGAAGACCAGTAAAAGAGAATAATACATACTTTTAATTATTTCAAGCTAAAAAGAAGTTCATTATAATGACCAGGAGGCAGGGTTGTGAAAGGAAAACTATACTGGAAGTTTGAACAGATAGAAAATACAATTTTTTTTTAAATTAAAAGCAACTATTTATTCAGAAGAAAGTGAAATTATTAAGGTGTTTATATTTGGTCATGTAATGTATTATTATTTCTTTTCTTTTCTTTTCTTTTCTTTTCTTTTTCCCCTTTCACTTAGTACATGGTCTACAGGGTCTCACTATACAGATCAGACTCATAGTGATCCTCCTGTTTTCAACTTCCCAAGTGCTGGTATTATAGGTGCATGCCACCACGCCCAGTCTCAACTGCTTTCTCAGCACGCCTGGGGGTGGGGCCTGCAGAGCATGCCAGGGATTAAATTCTGCTCCCTGTGTCTGTCTAAGCAGGTACTTTAATCTGCTGAACTTCCTAGCTAGTCCAATGTTATTATTTCTATCATTGGAAATTCTGACCTATTTAAAATTCCTGTCCAAAAAAAAAATAAATAAATAAATAAAATAAATAAATAAATAAAATTCCTGTCAAGTCAAGATTATTTATGGAACCTGGATACAAGGAGCTAAAATTACTATCATAAAATGTAAGTTTTTTGCCGGGCGTGGTGGCTCACGCCTGTAATCCCAGCACTCGGGAGGCTGAGGCAGGAGGATCAATGTGAGTTCGAGACCAGCCTGGGCTACAAAAGTGAGCTCAAGGCCAGCCTCAACTGCATAGCGAGACCCTGTCTCAAAAAGACAAAAAAAAAAAAAAAAAAAAAAAAAAAAAAAAAGTAAGTTTTTTTTAGAAGCTTAGAAAAAACTTAGTTTTTTCTAGAAGCTTTATGTGACATATAAGGAAATACTGTATGCCATTGTGACTGCTTTGTCGCTCTCACACCATCATGTCTTATGTATGTCAAAATTCTTTGCTAATTTGATGGGTACCAACAGTACCTCTTGCTTGTTTTTCTCCAAACTGGTAGTGTTTACCATTACTTTGATGTTTGCTAACTTTAGTTTTATCTTGCTAATTATTGTTTCAAAACCATTGAAGATTTTTCTAGCAGCACCTTAGAAAATCAGTCTAGCTATAAATAATCCTTTTGAATTTATATTTACAACAAATGCTCTCCCATTACCTGTGATAATGGATCTACAGAAGCTTTATAGCATTTATCCTGATGTTATGTTTAGAAAGACACAAGTTCGTCACTTGGAACCAATGTTTACAGTTCGGCCATTTTGCTTGTCACTTGCCTTGAAATACCTTCCTAAATGACCAACATGGCACTCCCTTGTGTAGCGCAGCTTGAGGAGAAATGAATCACTCATTATCTTGTAAGAGGCTCCTAAGCAGACATTAGCCCTCTTGCTGACTGGGCCAGGATACACAGAGCAGAGAACTTCTTCCTCAGGGCAAATCCTTTGAATGAGTTTCTAATTCTAAAAATAGTGTAAATGGAACCTTACGTGTACTAGTCATTTTCATTTTGCTCTTTTTAAAAAGTAGTTCTAATGCATTTGTCACTGAAGGATTGGTCTGCTTTGAGAAGCACTTATGCATGGATACTAGCACATGAAGGAGTTCTGCGAAGTTTTCGATGTTCTACTTTCTTGGTTACTTATGTTACAGGGATTCTGATTGCATTAAGTATTCTTTCTTTCACCCTGGAGAAACATACATCTGCTTCTGCTGACATCTGTTCTCCTTTGTGGGTTCTGCGGAAACATTTATTTCTTTTTTGCTTTTCTTCCTGTTTTAGCAATGTCTGCTTCTCATCTTAATAAATCACCTTTGCTGGGCGGTAACGTAACAGAAGGAGAATGCAGAGTTAAAGAGAGACTATGTAGCATAGAGTACAGCATTTTGAGCCATGTTCTTGCTTGCTCCATCTGCCAGACATTGAAAAACTAGCCATGCTGTGGCTAGTTTTTTGTCTTTTTGTCTTTTTGAGATAGGGTCTTACTATGCAGTTCAGGCTGGCCTTGAGCTCACTTTGTAGCGCAGGCTGGTCTCGAACTCACATCGATCCTCTTGTTCGAGACAATAACATCAAAATCATTAATTTTCCAACCATGTTTTGCACTGGGGAGCCAGAATGGTGGGTGAGATAGGAAACGGTTTGTTTTGGATAGCTTCCCATATTAGTTCTGCTCTATCGTACCTTACTCTGTGAAGTTTACTTTGTTTCCATTTTGGAAGTGCAGGAGTCTACTCTAGAGAGTAAATGGGGCAAAAGATTGCATACCATGTTCACGAACAGTTTTAGTTTTTCTTCTCCATATCTTGATTAATTCTCCTACCTACTTAGGGCTGATATGAAAAGTTTTATTGATGATGAGTAGTGTATGTAAGGAGTGTCACCTACAGAGTAAACATTCTCTCAGGCTTTCACAGAGAGCAAATTGGTCAAGCAGTGGCTGTGACTCATCCAGATGGCTGACACTAACCACAGTTTTACAAAATGCTGTACATGGTTTCAGGGTAAATACTGAGGGGATTTGACTGACCTTGTCAGATATGAAAATTGCATGTTTGATTATATAGGTCTACTTTAACTTGGACTTAACCACGCAACAAAAAAGAGTAACCATGAGGTATAAAAAGTAAAGCCAGATTAATATGCTGAGCTGCAAAAGGCTTAAGTCAACAACTTCTGACATGGTCAGTTCTGCTGATTACCCACTACTACTATGAACTATTGGACTATATTGGGTTATTTTGATGAATTCTTACATCTACAATATTTGAATGGAAATGGAATACCAATCTCTCACAAAAAAAACCAAAAAAACAAAGGGGATATAAATGAAGGTTCATTTTGTAGTGAAAAGTTAGCATAGATATACAGGTACTTTCTCTTAGTTCAGTGAGAAGAAAGATTTGTACTAAAGGAACTTAGAGAAGATATCATGTCTGCATCTTGTACTCTGAATAAATACTATGAAGACAACAATATTCAGTATATTAATTATTGTAACCGCCCTACTATTTTGAAACTGTCTCATTAGTATTTCTTTCTCATTGAAATATATGTATATAATATATATATATATATATATATATATATATATATGAATGTATGTATAGTGTTCCCATTGAATAGTTAGCAACTGTAAAGAAAACGTCTTATTGAAAGCAAGATCATTGTACCAGTTGCTTACCTTGCCTAATAAATGAAATACTGACTAGGAGAAATAGTTGGCAATATATCAAAATGCCTTACTCTGAGGATGTGTGAAGCTATTTCACAAATTAAAATAAAAGGAAAGACCCATTAAAAATGGACAGGGTAAATTAGCAGTCAGTTCATAAAAGAGAGAAACCAAATGGACGATCAGTGTTAAAAATAAGAGCTCGATATCCATCAAGGGACTACAAATTAAAACTTCAAACAGAGTCTACTAGTCACTGACCAGAATGATTAAGATTAAGAAGACCAGCAATTTGAAGTGCCAGCAAAGAATGTGGAACTTCTAGGACTCACATACAGCATTCATTAAAATATAAATCAGTAAAATCATTTTGCAAATCTGGCAGCATTTATTAAAGCAAATCACAACACCAACTCTATGACCAAATAATTCCTTTCCTAGATTAATCTCTAATTTCCTCTTTAAAATACAAATTGTATACCATTTTCACTAAAAGACTACAACCCAAATGTTCATCATCTAGGGAAGACCAATCATACATGTAATGCTAAATTCACATGAAGTTCACTAATGAATAGGGATCAGCACAGCATGACCCACAGGCCTAATCCTGGTAAGTGACATGAGTTGGTGCATGGCTGCTACAGTCATTTGCATGTCATCCCTGTGTGCAGCACCTAAGAATTGGCTATTGGAAGGCAAATACGTGGGATAGACCATGCAGACATTATGTTGACCGAAAGAAGCCAGACATGAAAGAGTACATGCAGTACAGTTTCATTTATACAGTGTTCCAGAACAAAAAAGTGGACGCTGGCATTGGAAACCTGAACAGTGGTTATATTTGTCAGAGGCACATGGGGACAGGCACAAGGGAGCCTTCAGGAAGCCTCTAAATGCTCTCCACCTGATGTGAGAAGTTGTTATAGTTAAGGCTTTATCCGTAAAAGTTAACGGAGCTGCACACACAAGATTGGTGCACTTTATTTTTTATAGGTCAATTAAAAAATTAATGGAATTATGAACTTGTTGCCTCCTCAATGGGCAGATTGGCTGAAACCCTCCAAAAGGGGCTGAAAGGTTGTTTTCTGCGACTTTGGGAAAGTAGAAAGCTTCATTTGCATCATTGAAATGGAGGCCAACTGGCTTCCCAGAGAACCTACAGGGTGTTGCAACGTTTTTGGAGACAGTAAGGACTTTGTTAAAAAGCATACTATCTACAAAAGAACATCTGCATTTTTCCTTAAATACTTTTCTTTCCTTTTCTCTGACCTGCTGTTCACCACATTATTTTCATGTCATTTCTCACTCGCTTACTCCTTGTTCCCCTACATCTGCCTCTTTTTTCCTGGTGTATTTATAGTAAATTGCTTGCATAACCCTTGGGCTTACATTAATTTATCTTTGAATGTTTTTCATTTCCCCTTTGTGTCCCCTCACTCCATTGATTTACCTTATTTGATATTTCTTCATTATTCTAAAATTCACTTGGCTGCTGTTCAACATTCTTATTTTTTTCCTCTTTTGATTGTCCCTGTGTCCTAATTACCAAGCTAACTAGGTTACGAGAACTCTTGCACAGAATGTCCCTAACTCATAAGTTACAATTGTGTTGTGCAGATCACTCAAGTTTAGCCAAAGATTGATTTCTTTCTAGCTCCCTCTTTTACACAGTGCATAATTTAGTAATCCAGTGACATGCCTGCAGACCCACAGTAGTACATGATTTATTCATTTCTTGTCATTTATTTCCAGAGAACTAAAATCATAAGTAACTACAGCCTTTTCTGTTAGTATTAATGAAGAGAAATAAGAGAATATCTGTGGAATAGGCTACAGCAGTAGTTGGTAATCAAGACAATAATGAAAGATTAAAGTTTTTTTTTTTTTTCTGTAAAGCATTTGAGAGCACTTTGCAATTATGTTCCCACCTATCTTCATAACACTGTTGCCAAAACTGGAAAATTACTGAGTGTTCTTAGAGACAAAAGAAAGCAGTTTTAGAAAGCCATGGGCTTCTCATGGCTTCCACACCTTGGCAACAACATTGTGTTAGAAATTAGGACATTTAACTACGGAACTCATAACAGGTTTTTAAAACTCAATTAGGAAAGGGATGACTAATGTTAATAATGTTCTCAGAATCCCAAGTTGCCAAGGGACTTCCAACTATTTCTATTTCTACTTCTGTTTTGTCACTACAATTCCTATACCACCATGCTTCAGAATGAAACAGTTGTCGAGTCACTTGTGAAGAACTCTTAGGAGATCATCTTTCTCACAGCATCACATATTTCCAGGTATGAATGAATACTCAAAGTCATCCATCCAACCACTTCACTGATGCTTAAATTATCTCTATCACATTCCACTGGATTCCACAAATGACAAATTTCATCTTTCCATACTCTAATCATGAATTCTTCTCACTGGTTCCAGTTATACCTATAAGCTATACTCATAAATCTACTGGCATAAAGCTTGTGCTTACACATTAGCACAAGACAGCACTCTTTTTCTGTCTCCCAGTCTCCATCTCTCTGTCTCTCTTTTCATCTCTGTTTGTCTGTGTCTCTGTTTCTTAGTGTCTGTCCATCTGTGTGTGTCTCTCTCTCTTTTAGTTAAAGACAGCAAGCTCTTGCATCATCCTTTTTAGAGCATGATTTCAAATTCCCACTCAAACCTGGTTGTTCTCTTTTCTATGAATGAAATCTTCAAACTGTGGATAACCAGGAAAGAATGGAATCTGACTGTCCTTTCCCCATAAGAGTCACTGACACAGACTCACTATAGGTTCATGAGCGCTTACTCTCTCACCATGGTGAAGTCCTTCTAAGCCCAGCTCAGTAATCATGTGAACCCTTTATAGGTACGTATGAATTGACTGTTTCTATCAGATTGTCAACAGGAAAAGTCCCAGAAGGTAGTTACATCAACTTGACTCAGCTCTTTCTACCTGGATGTGCTGTTTCTTGTAGCTTTTTTAAGAGCTCTGTAAACCTGTGTAATTTGAGAGGTCTTAAAACACATGTATATAATTTGGTTGTTTGTAAGAATATATAATTTGTATAATTTTGGTCCTATATAAAAGTGCACATCAGCCCATTTGTTCAGTTTCTGAAACTGATTACTTTTCCTTAGAGTTGTCAAATTTTTACAGTAAAGAGCCAGCTAGTACCATTTTTGGCTTTGTGGGTCGCATGTGTTTGTCACATTTACTCAGCTCCCTTGCTGAAGCCCCAAAGGAGCCACAGACAACACACTAGTGATGAAATATGGCTGTGTCTCATGATTACATTTACTTTCCGAAAGCAGCAGGGGCAGAACTTGGCAGGTAGGCATGATTTCTTAGCCCTTGCCCTGCACAGTGTCTGAAAACATTCTGCAATTATTATTTTCTCATTATCTTTAAACACTACCTTGAAAATTGATAGACTATGAATGGTATTTGAGAGATGGAGAAAATTTAGTGATGCAGACGCCCTCAGTAAGAGCAATCAGCTCATTCCACCGAAGCAATCTTCCACACTGTCTCCTTCCCAGCGAATGGACACTATGTGGTCTGCATCTTTTTGTGAGAAAGAAGACCTCAGTGATGTCTCACCACCTGCTTTGGTCTTCAGTTGGCTGTCTTCCTTGAGTAGATCTGACCACAATGGTCGTGTGACAACGATATTTAACAAAACTTGTTAAAATCATTACCCTCTTGATGAGGGTGATCTGCTGCTGCTGTTGAGGCTCTAGGTGTCTGGGTGAGGAGCCTATAAACGGAGGCTCATGGTCTTTTGAAATTGCTCCTCTAAATGAGCCATTTTGTGAAATAAACTTTAGGAGTGATATTAAATCACTGTCACTTAATACAATCGTGTGTGGGATTGTTTCTGGACAGCTGGAGAACTTTCTGAGTGAGGCTTCTAGAGCAGGAAGTTGGAGTTTCATGGATTTTGCCATTTAGGGTAATGTAGAGGTTTCCTTCCCCATCACTTTAGGATCAAGGAGGGGATCCTCAAAACAATGGGAATGTGCTTTTCCTACTAATCTCCAGCTCCTCAAAAATGTTCTCAGTACCTGCTCTGTGCTACATGTAGTGAAATATGTTAGAACACCAGAGATGACAAACTAGGGCCTTGAGGAACTCGGACTCTTAATGACTAAAATGCACAAAAAGACAAATCTCTCCGTTTTACCCCCTAGAAAAATCTCTTTTTATAGCTCAGGCTTCCCTGTTCATGAAGATACTTTGAAATTTGCCTGTTCTCCCCAGAGTAACCTTCCTTAGCATTTTAATCTAGGAAGCATTTGTTCTTTTGAATGTCAGGCAGTGTGACAAATTAGTTCTCTTAACTTTATTGAAACACTGCTTCACGTAGGCACTCTGAGTCTCCCCAGATGCTCTCCTAGTGGTAGTCAAAGTGTAACAGAGTTCCTTATTCCCAAAGCGTGTCCTAATGGTTCATTCTAGGATACTCAGAAAATACAGGTAAAATTAATGACAAAGCCATGATATAAAATGTAGGTCTGAAATCTATGCTCTGGCCCTGTCTCCAGTGATTTTTTAATATATGGGTAAGAGTACCATAATGTAGAGAATATCAATCCTGCTGACTTATGGAGACCACTGACAAAAGAATCAGTACTAGTAGGTGCCAGTGGGGGTGAAAGCCTTTCTACCTGATCAGAGAGGCTAGCAGGCTGTGTGTGCTAACACCTCCTGTCTAGCAATGCTCAGGTGAAAAGAACTGAAGACAGTGAATCAACATTCAGCTAATAAAAAGCGCACACTCAAATAAGCAGCTGAAGAGCCAGTTTTGTAAACTGTGCCTCTATACCCTAAGAATATTCTGGATTTATTTCTTTGAGCCTTGGTTGTAGAACAAGTAGGTAGAGAAAACCAATATCATCCAAGAGAATTTGTAAACCTCACTCTTCCCTGCCCTCCCAGGATCTTCATTAAATACTCTCATTAGTGGTGACAGTTGAAGTGCCCTCCCAGGACTGTTGTTACAATCTAGCAGAGCAAACTCAATTTCTTGAAAACTCACAGTCCACTTTCCTCTCTTCAGCACTTGGGAACATTCCGACAGTGCTCAGGCTGGCATTTTTCTGTCCCAGATCACTATAGTAATTTGGAAACTTGAAAATCCAGTCTAAAGTTGAAGGCAGTGAAGAGTTAACACCTAAGTGGAAAAGCCAGTATCTAAAAGGCATGAGTTCTATTCCCTTTTCAATTTCTCTGTCTTCTGGCTAACTCTGCGCACAGACTAATCACTCTCTCAGTACCAGTCACAAGCAGAATCTCTCCCCAGTGGGCCATCCATGGCGGCCTGCAGCCATCTCTTGGGCCCATCACTCAGACTTCTCAGCTCAGTCCCTCTGGCGCCCTTCAGAATCTGAGTTACAGGCATGAATAAATGCAGAATGCCTGGTGACATGGGGCCATTTCAATGAAATTAACGGTGAAAGCCATCAAGTAAGAGGGTTTGATTTTCATCCAAGGAGCATAGGTTCATTTTAGTCTGCTTCTCCTTGGCACTGGAAAGAGAGGCAAGGCTCTCAATAACTGATGTTGCTATTGTTGCTGTGTTGCTTTATTCAGGTTGAGGACCATGCGTTTCTTTCAGAGCACTCATTATTTCCTGTTCTTGTGGGGACAACAACCCTGGATTCTGGAAATTAGCATTTCCTTGTCTTGCCTCCCACAGTAGCAGTGCCAAAAGAAAGCCCTTTTAATCAACTCGCCGCCATGAAATGCCTTGAAGCCATGACCATGAGAGCTCATCCCCAGAGCTCCTGGCTGCTCAACTTGAACCCTTCACTCCTTATCCAGTTTTCCTTTGCTCTGAAGCAAAAAAGAAATTTCTCATTTTCTCTAGAATTGAGAATGAACTGCGATGCTCACGGAGGGATCTGTGCCAACATCAAAGCGGGCTCAGTGCATTGGACTCTGCCACCTACATGCTCTGTGTGCATGGTCTGTCTAGGTCTGCAGAGCATGTGACTCTGACTCACATGCCAGGACGGCCAGCATAATCAGCAGCTCTCCATTGGCTTGCTCTGCACCACAGGGCAGAGTTGGCCTGCTTGTGCTAGTCCTCTCTAACGTGTCCTTGTGCTTTTAAGAGTCAGACATGCCTCTATCCTCTTTCTGTCTGTGCCTGTCCAATGTTACACATTTTCTGCTTCTATGATACGTACTCACCAGAGTCACAAGATGATCCGTTTATATCAAAAGTCTGACCTCTGCAGTTCCACCATTCTGACTTTAGCACTCTCTTTCCATCTCTCCTGAACCTTTCAGGTATTTAAACACCAGGTCATGTCAGGCAGTTTCAGAACGACAGTCTTCTGGAGGTGCAGAGCATTTGCCAGCATCGAGGACTCTTTGCCTGCCCCTTTCCTGCCCAGCTCCACTTGGGATCTCATCCTGCACTCATTTTCAGAAGCTGAGTCTTTCATTCTTGGAAATTTTATTGTGCAACAAATGAGATGTGGAAAATTACTGCAAGAGCCTCAGAAGAGGCAGTCAACTATTGTAAATGGTTGGTTTGCTTTTAAGAATCAGATTGTAAAAGTTGCCTCCGCTCCTGTAGCAAAAATGCTTATCAAAAAGCTAAACTTGGCTAAATCTTTGAGAGACACAACTAAAACTTAATTGTGAAATGCTTCAATTAAAGTCTCCTAGTTATGGCTCTTGTTGGCCAGTGCTGACCATGAAGCTGGGTCAGGGGAGGAAGTTACTCAGATTTGGGGAGGAAGTTACTCTGATCTAGGAGCACAGCCCCTGCTGACACTAATTTCACACTCCTTTACCTACCGAGACAGGTTAACGCTCTGCTCTTCCAAGGGTGACTTACATAGCACCAAGCTCCATAAAGTATTTTCATTTTAATTTCTAAAAATAAGAATTAAAATGAACATAATAATGAATTCTACTTAAATTCTATTTATTTTTAATGCAATTTAAAACTACTTATATATCTTCTTTCCTTTCCTTTCCCCTCCCCTCCCCTCCCCTCCCCTCTTCTCCCTCC
>PVJA010012602.1:27266-51668 GCA_004027025.1 Myocastor coypus | reverse complement strand
AGGTATTCTCATTACTATTCACTTGAAAGTGTTTTCTAGAGGGCCCGGCGGGATGGCTAACTGGTCTAAAGCGCCTGCTTGGGAAAGCTTGGGTGGCTTCAGGGACTGCGGTTCGATCCCCAGCACCACATGCTATGCCAGCCCTGCCCTTGGGGTGGGCTGAGCCGGCCATAAAAATGAGTGAATAAACAAAAAAGGTTCTGAAACAAGAAAAAAATAAATAAATAAATAAAAAGAAAAAAAAAAAAAAGAAGAAGAAAGTGTTTTAAAAAATAATAATAATAAAAAAAATAAAATAGAAACATTAATTCTCTCAGAAGAGAAAGTAAGTGGAGATCTTGAAGACATGAGTAGGCAGACAGTTCATGAACAAAATCCAAATTGCATGGGAAATACTGAAACTGGGACCTCATCTTATTTAGAAGTTTCTACATGTCAACAGAAATCACCAACTCAGTGAAAAGACAACCTACAAATTTGGAAAAAATCATAACCATCAATCACTCAGCCAAAGCACTTCTATCTAAATTATGAAGAACTAAAGATAATTCAGCCCCCAAAATTTAAAGGCCAATTCCAGAAATGGACACGTAGAAGAATACATACATCTCCAAGGAAGAAATGCACGTGGCAAATGGATACATGAAAAACTGTTGCACAGCACTGAACATTCAAGAAATGCAAATTAAATCAACATTTAGTTACCATCTTTCCTCAGAAAGAATGGCTATCATAAAGAAATAAACTAATAACACATGATGGAGAGGTTGTGGGGGGAAAGGCTGGTGACATTGTAGACTGGTACAACCATGGCAGAAGTCAGTGTGGAGACTCCTCAAAAGCTAGGAGTGGAAATCTCATTCACTCCAACTATTCCTCTTCTCAGTATTTTTGCAAAAGAACTGAAAACATCGTGTCATAGTGATACATGTACACCCATCTTTATGGAAGCACAATTTACCATAGCCAAGTCTTGGAAACAACTAAAATGCCCATCAGTTGAGGATGGATGAAAAAGTTGTGTTATTTTTATACAGTGGAGTACTACTCAGCTATAAAGAAAGAAAAACTGAAAGCCTTTTATAGGTAAGTAAATACAAATAAAGGTTATACTCATGCTCATCTGAAATCAGTCAGATCCTCATGTATAAATAGCATAGTTTCCCTAGTATAAGAACCTGAAAGAAGAAATAAAACCTGAAGGTTATAATTGATATAGTAAAATGGAAAGAAACTAAATGTAAGGATTAAACAAGAAACAGGAGAAAAGTTAGGTAAAAAGGAAGGAGTAGAAAAATCTGCAAATGTAGACACAGGATGGCTGAGATGATTGCACTCCTAATTTCTATCAGTTTTTTTAAAATAACAGTAAATGTTTAGAATTTTCATCTTGCCTCACTCTGTATGCTGATGTCTGCGATCTGAGCAACTATATTGAGGCAGCAATGTGTAATACAAAACCCATGCTTGAAAACCTCTTATTGTGGTCTTCTCAATGTGTACCATTTCTAATGTCTTATCAATTAATATACTCTCTTTAAAATAAATTTGAAAATAAATCAAGGAAAATAACCTTTGCCTTTGAGAAAGAAAATCAGCATAATACTCACACTTGCGAACAGCAGAATACTTTTGTATACCACTATTTTCATGGGGCTTTAAAAGTTGATTCCTGGTACCTAATTACCCATAGCTGGTCAATATTTATTGAATGTTCAGTTATAGCCCAGTACTCCTCTAGAACTGTGAGGGGCCGGAACTGAAATGTGAGATGCAGCGCTTTAATCTACTAAAAAGTGCACACCAGAGTCCACGTTGGCCGATTACTGTGTTTCCCTCTCCCCCTCCTTTCTTCTTGTATATTTAGAAATCGCTAGAAATGTTCCTTTTACTCACTGGCAGAGTTTTCTCAGAAGAAAATGGGAATATATGTTCATTACACTCTGTAGTTCTTTTTGGGAAAAAGAAATTCTAGGGATGTTCCTTTTTTTTTTTTTTTTTTTTTTTTTTTTTTTTTTTTTTTTTTTTTTTTTTTTTTTTTTTTTTTTTTACAGTGTATTACTGAAGGTTATATATCTGGCAAATAAAAATGCAAAACTGGGAAAGGTTTCTGTTTTTTTTTTGTTTTTTTTTTCCAGATCCACAGTCGGTTTTTCTCATCCGCCAAAGATCACTCTGCCTGGGAGAGCAGCGAAAGTCATTTGAAAGCAGGTAAAGAAATGGGCCTTGGCCCGGTGGTGTCCCTCTCTCCCTCCCCTTCCACCCTCATCTCTCTCTGTTTCTGTCTCTGCCTCTTCCTCTTCCCACCATTCCCTTGCCTTTATTTTTATTAATAATGAAGTGTGGGGGCCTGGCAGGATGGCTCAGTGGTCTAAAGCGCCTGCTTGGGGAATCTTGGGCGGCTTCAGGGACCACGGTTTGATCCCCGGCACCACATGCTGCGCCAGCCCTGCCCTCGGGGCAAGCTGAGCCAGCCATAAAAATGAGTGAACAAACAAAGGTTCTGAAACAAGAAAAAATAAAATTAAATTAAATTAAAAAAAAATAATAATAATGAAGTGTGTCTTGGGGCCTAATTTCCCCTAAACAGGAGATGCTAACTCAGTGGCTTTGGCAAAATTTGAAGCTGATTAGAATTTCTAAACACACTGGCTTCTGTGTCAGCAATCTATGAAGAAAAAATAAATAAATAATGCAAAAGGAGGATTGGTGGCCTCAGGTGGTGCCTTTGGAGCCTGTGGTGACCACAGCTAGCTGAGTGCCGGGCCGGGCCAGCACCGAGTGAGTGGGATTCTAGCAGGAATGAGAAATGGAACAAATGTGCAATGCTTGCAGAAGGGGGGCTGCGATGGAAATAAAGGCCTGGCAACTCTGCATCCATAAGCCGCTTTTTATGAAGCTTCGATTCATAGCCGCTAAACTGTAAAAACAGTAGGTGAAATGGTTACAGTTCATAGCTTTTTATTAAGTTTGTTAACATAAATTATGTGAAAATAATCTCCCACCTCTTTCATGTTAGAAATTATATGGATTTAGGTCAAATGTTCTGATGCGCCTGTTCTAATACCACTGGGTGAATAGAATATTCAATTCAGAGACTGGCAAAACCAGATAGTAACAGAATGTTTTAATATAGCAAATTTTGTTTTTAATCATCATTTTAATTTTAATTTCTAAGTGCGGCAGATGAGTTTTTGTATTTAGTATGTTTGTGTGTGCATGTGTGTACTGTGTGTGTGCACACACACATTGATAGCTTCTCTTTTTATTACCGGCTGCACTCTTATGCCAAAGATATGAGAGATCTGCATATCTTTCCATAACTGACATAGTCCGCCTGTAACAAAAATATTATTTGAAAAATTCCTTTGTATTTAGTCCTCTCAGGAATGCCCCAAAGCCTGGTTCACAGCTCATTCTTTAACAGTGGCAGATGATAGTTTGGACCCTCGGTAAGCCTTGTACAGCTGCTGCCTGTGGTCAGACGGCGGCTACAGTGGTGGATGCTTCAGAGTGAGCAGCCAAGGTAGGCCCAGGAAACACATCTGGCTATCTGCGTCCTGCACGGGCCTCGAGCACACTGAGGAGAATGATACCTGGTCCTTTGGATAGGCAATGTGGCTGTAAGAGCAGTCAGGCCTGGTGACTTAAATGTCAACTGCGTTCTCTTTTCTCCTAAGATTTGGTCAGCTCAAAGTGGGTCTCATCAGGCACTTCCCTGCTGCATGCTTCCTTCTCAGGAGCTGAGGGTTCTAGTGAGTTAGGGTCACTAGAGGGTTCTAGTGAGTCATGCATGCTGACTTGAGGCTGTGGATTAATGGTGCAGACCACAGAAAATATACAACCAGTTCTCAGAGGGGAGGAGGACGTGTCTCCTGGCTTAAGTTATTTTTTTTCTTTTTAAGTGTGCCAGTACTCATCATGGTACAACAGCAAGGCCAGTCTTGAGTGTCGGGTATATGGATGTATGGAAAGGACTTATACCTACAGGGCGCCATGCTTTCCTGTGGGATTGGTTCTCCATACAGAGAAAGTTGTTAGAAAACTCTTCGATGGTGGCGAGCCAAAATAAATAAGCTGCCTTATTTATTTTTAATCTGTATTTACCAAGTTGGCAACAAGGGAATAGTAAGTATTTGTAAATTGCTAGAACACCTGATCTAATCCAAGCTGTAGGAAAGCAACTCTGCTATGATATTGCAGGAAAATGATACGGGGTTAGCCATGGCAGAGACTACGGTTATTCGAGCCTCTAGAGCACTAGAAAATTGCCCAGTGATGTACAGGTTACTGAAAAGGTCTCGTGGGATAGTTAGTGCTATGAAACCATGGGATGGGAAACTCTGGGTGCAGGGAAGGCCCTGGAGCGAGGATCCTGCTTTGGCAGGGTTGGACACTTGGTGTGAGAAGCTACTGAGACATCTGCCCCAGGTGTCCAGGAAACGGGGGGGGGGGGGCAGTTTGGTGTTGACTTTGAGAGACAGGACAGGATTGTAGTCTTGATGTAACCATCCTGAACAGCTGAGAAAACTTCCAAGATGGGAGCTGTAAAGCCTAAAGGAGTCCACACAGAATGAATTGGAAGAGGAATGCCATTCTGGGAATCATGAACTGGGGATCAGGTGACTTCGCTTGTCTCTCTGCACCAGTGTGGACTTCTCATCGCTTAGGGTTTATGTTTGCATAGTCTTTCCAGATCCTCTTTTCCTGCATTCTTCCCGATGCAGTGGTGGCTTAGAAGTCTCCTATCTCTGTGGGGCCACGTTCACGGTCAAGGTCACAGGTGGCAGCCTCTGTGGCTGAAGCTGGATCAATGAAGTAGGGCCTGGGCACAAACAGGGGACCGAGCGCCAAGGCATGAAGTCGGAAGCAAGGGCTCTTTCCGGACTTTGATTTCTGAAAGCAACTATTCATTGCCTCAGTCACTGGAAATTCCAGGCTGGGAAGAGGGGGAAGCTGATTTCTTATGGTTAAATTGTCCTCTTGGCAAAGCCTCTGAAAGCTGTTGGCTTGCGCAAAATTTCAGTTTGCCATGATTAATAGGATCTGAACACTAAGGGAGAAAAAAATGTAGGAAAGATGTCTATTTCTACTCAAACTCACATCTGTTTTTAAAATCAGAGGAAGGTAGGAAGTCCTTTTCAAATTCCAATTTTACATTTTCTAAAATGATTCCATCTGTCATTTCCACATCTCTGTGCTACCTGACTTCAGAGGAGCCCACTTGATACCAGCATTGGACTCACGGCAGCCAGGAGCCTGGTTAGGGCCACTGCTGGGAGACGGGCTGGGCAAAGTGTGAGCTAAGGAACTCCATGGCGGTCACTTGGAATTTTTAATTAGTAATTTTCTTGGCTTAGGAAGGAAGGTGGAATGGCAAAACATTTTCTCCTTTCTGGTCAATAGAGCTGTACTTCTACAATTGGCAGGTTTTTAAAGAGTGATTCTTTGGTTGATGAGGGTAATGTAATTATATTTCACTTAAAGCATAAGAATAATTGTTATTTTATTCCAGATTTTTGCACTTTTTTTTTTTTTTCCAGGACTGGGGATTGAACTCAGGCAAGCACTTATTCTACTGAGCTATCTCCCCAGCCCCTACTCCAGATTTTCATAAGAGCAGTAATTCACTGCCTTGCTCACTATTGTTTTGATTTGGGTAGTATTGGATCAGTTAGTTTTTCTACTAGAACACATTCACCGGGTCCTATTTTGTGGAAACATTGTTGAACTTTCTTTGAAATAGAATACCCATCCAGACATAAATGGTAGTTGTTTTAATCTTTCAATAGATAATATTTAAACATGTACTTTCTCTATGTTCTTCTAGTGTGTAAAGAACCAGAAGGCGTCTTGTATGTGTCTGTTGGCTTTCCCTCCAATCTGGCTTTATGAAGGCTCTAGTTGCCAGAATTCAAATATATATTATATAAAATTTTGATCGTGCTTTTTTTTGATTCCTCTTTTTAGATTCCTCCCTGGCCATAGGGGTAATCATCTGTGGATCAATCTATACACTGGAGCTTCTCTAAGCAAAAATTCTATCAGGCTGGGGAGATAGCTTGGCAGTCTAAGCACCTGCCTCTCAAGCACAAGGACCCAAGTTCAATTCCCATGCCAGCCACTGAAAATGGACATGAATGAATGAATGAATGAATTGGACCACTGAAATTGTATTTGCAATCCCAGCCGGTGAGGCTACGACGGGAAGATCGTTATGAGTCCAAGCTGTATAGCAAGACCTTATACCAAATGAATGAATGAATGAATGAATGAATGAATGAATTTTTAAAATTCATATCAATCTCAGTAGCCAAAGTGTAGGCTTTTCAGCAGTCCAGTGCCCTTTACCTGGGGTCTCATTTGTCTTTGTAGACGTTCTCCACTTATGTTGCCTGGTAGCACCTGTGCTTACCACCTGTCACCTCACCCCTGTCGGGAGTTCCTCTGCCCAATATCACTGCTACGTATGCTAGTGCTAAACCCACTCTTTCCCCAAAAGCTTCCTGATGCAGCCTGCCCCACTCACCTTGCCCTCTGAGGGCATCTTGTTTGTCCCACATTCATGGCCCTTTCAGCCTGTCCTACTTTGTCTGGCTGACTTCTCATTCTGCCCTTCCAGGCTGTGGGCTTTGAAGAAAGGGACCTCGTTTCCCTTGTCACAATGTCTCCAAGTTGAAAGACTGAGCCGTAGAAGTCGATCCATAACTTGAGCAGTGTGATTGCTAAGAAGCAGCTGTGAGAGTCCATCTCTCTGTCAGGATTCACTTGACTCCCCGGCCTGCCCTGAGAGCAGGGATGAATGAGGTTTTTCTTGTGACAATAGTCCTCAGCTTGCCAGGGAGCATAGCTGCTCTTGGGTTTCTCTGAGTACTTGGTGTGTGTTAGTGACAGGCTCCTGACCTATGAGTCAGCCTCCTTTGTCAAGAGGGACAGAGGCTTCCCCTCAGTGGCCACTTGAACTCTGACAGTGATGCCTTCTGCCCAGTGCCCAATGGCTTGGCACAGTGGGCAGGGCTCGGAGGCAAGCCCCATTTTTCTGACCACAAGAGAATAAAACACATTTACTCTTTTTTTTTTTCCTGCAGTAAACATAAAGAGACACATGTGTGTTTACTGAACTTACTTGAGTAGTACATTACTGGGAGGACAATGACCAAGCTGCTCTTGTTCCCAGGGCTACGTGATGGTCCTGCCTGATTTCTAACGAAAAGCCCTGTGTTACGTCCCCTCCTGAATTCTGCTTAGTGGCTGTCTGGCTCTTAAACCTCAGTTTTGCTGCTATCGTCTATAAATGGTCAAGTGAGAAACTCTTTTCTCTGCCATCCGAGCTCTCACCTCTAGCTGTGTTGTTGCACTTCACTTGGACATAATTTAATTTAGAAAATAATTGGTAAAATCAGGTGCTACTCAAAGAGCTCAGCTATAGATTCTATCTGTGTGGCTTCTTGCCTGACAGAAGTGTGCCCAGTCAGATTTCGTGTTTTCTGTCAGAGGCAGGAAGGCTCATTTGTGCCTTGTGTGTGCTGAAGGACTTGGCCATAGCATAGCACTCAGATCTGGGGAAGTCAGACATGGGGAAGACGCAAGGGGCCTCCGTGAGGACCATTGTCTTAGTCTTACAAGGGGAAAATGAGGAGTCCTATCTGTAAAGTGTGAGCATTTCTGCTTTGACATGAATACTGAGACAGGCATGTTGGACCATGGGTATCGTAGCTTAAATGCAGGCACCGGGTCTCACAGAGAGATATCCAGCAGTGTTTTCTTGAAAGGAACACCCAGTGGGGAAATAACTACTAAGCTGCCCAGGCCACACAGCATGGCAGCAAGATCTTCCTGAGTTTACAGAGTGAACGTGATGGCTTTGCTTAGCAGAAGTCCCCAACTATAGTGTGAATCTGAGTTACCCAGTTGCCTACAATGCACTGTAGACGTTGGTTTGCAAATCTCATGTAGATCAGTAGCATCAGAATCTAAAGGTGTGGAGCCCCAGAGGCTACCAAGAAGATCCCAGGCAAAACCACCACGAGGGGACTTTGGGACATTGCTGTGTGTTTAAGAAGTAAAGGGTGTGATATTTCCCAAACGATTGCCATTCTCTTGCCTCCATGAGTTACCACCATCTGAAGAGATGTCGGAGCTCATTGTTCAGAGCACTTCTGCCCTACAATTACAGGGCGGCCAGGTACAGTTCCCAACACTGGCAGGTGACTTTGTCAGTAGCTTAGCACTCACATACCCTTAGCTCCAGGAAGGACACCAACACCTTGGAAAATAATGTAGAGTAGCAATTGGGAACAAAGTGAACAAGAGGGGCTGTAGGAGGCAGGCTTTGGGGTAAGAAGAGGGTGGGTGTATTTGGTTCCTGCAGGAAGACGCGGTTGGCTTGCTTGAATGATCCCAAAGCCTGGCAAGGAAGCAGGTTTGCTCCTCAGTAATAAGTAGGAATCACATCTATCTCTGGGATAAGGACGATTATTTGGCTTGGGGAGTTTATGTGGAGGAGCCGTGTGACCAGGAGGACATGTGGTAAGGCCATTTGGGGCCTTCCTATTTCCTCAAGGCCATTTGGGGGCTTCCTAGTTCTCCCACATGCCAAGGTACATACAATATTGGACCTTAAGTTTTAGTCTTACTGCAGGAGAGCCTGGCAAGGAGAGAGCAGAGATGTGGAGAATAGGTAGAATAAGATGGACTGGGACTAGGGAGTGCCACACATTCTGGGGTAAAGAAGACAAGGGAAAGGTTTAGACCAAGCTCCAGGGCGTGGCGAAAGCAGAGCAGGAGCACCCAACAGCCAGGCCATCATCAGCCCTGGGGATGTGCAGCCAGGGTGCAGTCCTCAGCGAGGGTATCGTTAGGGTGCCTGGACATGGAGCACAGAGCATTAGGGAAAGAAGCGGGTCCCAAATAGGACCTTAGCTTATGACACACCCCTCCCAGAGCCCTTGAGGGCTCAGCATAGGTAGAGGAACCTGGAATAGTCAGGAAGACATTTCCCAAAGCAGGGTAGAGTATGGGCCTGCCTATGCCATTGAGGTGACTGATGATCCCCGACCTTGGGCACCTGCCATCTCTCTAAGCACAGGACGGTCTCTCTGAGTGGAACCACCGCACATCTGCTTAGCCAAGCTGGAAACCTTGGAGTCTTCCTGCCTCTGCCAGACTCCCAGGTGCAAACCACGACCAAATCCTTCTCATTTGCCTTCCCAGTGTCTCTGGGCTGCATCCCTGCCGGGTCGGGCTGGCCTCCCCTAGAGCTCCCCTGGCACGGTTTTCTCCTACAGCCAGAATGAATTGCACGGGCCATACCGCACTTCCCTTGCTGTGTGCATCGAAGTCATGAAGATCAGCTCCCCTGTCCAGACCTTAAGTTTCAGGATGAGATTGAATAAGAGAAGAGGCCCATGCCTGGCTGGGAAAGTCTGTAATGAGTGTGGGAGGTTGTAGTTGCCCGAAGTAGGGAATTAGGCCAGTGACCTAGTGCTGGCCTCCAGGGTTGGGAATAAGATTCTGGGGTGAAGGAAGCCTCCTGTTCCAGTACAAACTGTGTTTCTGTTTGAGCAGGTGATAGGTAAGGTCTGGGTTACCAGTCACAGAAGCCATGGTTTTTTGAAAGAGCTTTGGCTTCACGTCATGTGCCTACCTTGGGCACCTGAGGTAACCTTGGGATTATAAAACCTTCTGGAACAATCTGCTCGCACACTGGTATTTGGTAACACCACCTCTGGCCTCTGTGCTGAGAGCAATCCTGAATAATGTTTTAGACTTCAGCTGTGAAGCATCTGTTTTCCAGAAAACACCTTGACTGTTTGGAGTGAGTCCAGATCACAGATGGCCGAGTCTCCCTAAAGCAATTTATGTGATTTTTCAATGAAAGCCTTTGTTAAAATGGATTCTTACAGGAAGCCAATTTATAAACCAGGTAAAAGTAGGGGGCTTCTGAGAGAGGGAGCGCAGCAAGGCGGGTCTCTATGGTGAGGAGTCAGGGCGGTCCACTAGTGGAAACTTGTCCACGGGATTGGGCGGACAGACTACTTAAATAAAAATTGACTGCTTTCTCTTTGTACGTGGAGATTTCGTACAGTTAACCTGGAGCCCTGTGGAATGAATGTGTTATCACTGTGGGCAGTGCATTGTAACCCAGAGACATCCTCGTTTCCTTATTGATCTCACTTGAGTTCCTAAATCCCGAGCCCACTTTATTTTATGGCCCTCATGAATGTGATTATCCCAGTGCCTTAAGCCAGAACCTATATTATGTGATCTTGCAGGCTCTTCAAGGGTGGAGGGCTGGCTCCTTCCTGCCAGGAATGGAGGCCAGGTGGAAATGTGCTCTGGGTTTTAACTAAAAGATGGGAGGAAGCAATAGTCTATAATAAGACAGTGCTTTTAAGCTTTGCTTCCTTTTTCGGTATTGAATAGCTTTGCTTTAATGACCCTCAACCTATAGTTCCGTTTAGATTCTTCAAACTAGAGCTGGCAGATGTCCAGCTCCCCACTCGACTCTGAACGTGGCTTCTGTAATGCTTCGCGTGTGCTTAAGTTTGATTTGTTCCTTTTATGGGATTTAGGAAACAGTCTATGGGGGTGATTAGAGACTGAGACAGGTTGCCTGGGGATGGGGTGGGAGGTTACCAAGCCTCGTTCCTGAATAGATTCAGAGACAGGCAATGTTGAGGTCCAGGCTTCCCTCCTGGTGCCTGTGATGGAATTTGGGAATGTATATCCTAAGCATGGATCAAACTGTGTCAAAGGATGAACTCTTTGCCTCTAGGACAAGATTGAGAGTCAGTATAGCGGCGTGAAAAACTGCACCTCTGTCATTGTTTATTCCAACCTCATACAACTTAATTGACCTTCAAGACTGACTCATGGTAGCTTTGGCATTCATTTCCCTGGTGATTAATGAGCAATCTTAATCATTGATTTTAAAATTACTATTGCACCCTATCAGTGTCCTATGCCCCAAAATGAAAATGCCTGTAGGTGTTCCTAAGTTATTATGTTCTTTCCTGAAATAGTTTGTGTTTTCTGCTGGTGGAAGCAGAGAGGTCAGGGGGCAAAGGAGTGGAGGGCCGCAGTGAGCCCCTGTGAAGGGAAGGACGGCCAGCTGGGTCACATGAGCACTGGCACTGGTCAGCCACATGAGAATTAGGCAGCTTTCCAATCAGCAGCGGGGCCTGCGGCCAGCCTTGGGCTCTCCGTGTCCCCATGCCTTCCTTCTTCTCCACCCTTGTCCCCTTGTCCCAGAACAAGCACTGCTCTTCCCCCCAGTTTACTATAGAGCCTCATGTCCTACATTATCCCTGATGGAGAGCACTGCAGTAGTGAACAATGTCCCTGTCCTTGGTCACCTTGCTTGGGCCACTCCAAGAGCTGGATCAAGCTCATGTCCTTGAGTATCTGGCGACCTTGCTGCTGTTGTGTGCTGGCCCACCTCGCACAAACTCTGGCAGTCCTTCTCCAAGGGGTCACGTGACCCTGGAACGTCATGCACCTTCTCTTCCACCCCCTTCGTGCCTCAGCAGTGTTCCTGCCCCACTAGGCTTTGGTTAATTGGTGGAGGGATGACAGCAATGTCAACAGAGCTTGGGGACCACCTCTTAAGAGGAAGGGTTTTAACACGTGGAGAGGGCACATCTAGAGGGAGCTAGAGTTAGACAAGGGTCCTTACAGATCTCATAGTACTGCTTTATTGGGGGACCCCATGAGGGCTTCAGTAGATAACATAGTCATGGGATGCTGTTTTCTATAGTCACAAGAATACCAAAACAAAACCATCCATAAGACATGGCGGCTTACAGAACACTAAGTATTTCTCCAGATATTGAGGCTAGAGGTGGTCATACTGGTGGAGTTCTACTAATGTGTTTAGGATTAGCAAGTTCCATTCACTAGGTAGCCTGAAAATACTTCAAGCTGAAGGCAAAAGTCACGAATGCGTGTGTAGCACATATCAGTTAAATGGTAGAACCATGCTCTATAAATGGAAAATAGGCTTCCACCATTTGATGTAAACAGCTGGAAGTTCACCAAAGAGTGGAGTCCCAGGGCGGGGCTGGAAAATTGGAGCTGGTAATGCCATCCATTTGCTACACAACAGCTTCCATTTATTGGGCAAACTCTATACCCAGAAATTCACTGGACATTGACAAAGATCTGCACTATTTTCTACAAACACCCATAAGTAGGCTACATTCTCATTTGATAAGAATACTGAAATTCAGAAAAGTCCAGTATCCTTTGGAGCTGCTAAATTACTCTACCCCAAAATTGCAGATGGGACATATTAAATGCTCAGCTGATACTCAGAAATGGTCAGCAAGTGCTGGCTGCCCACTGGCTTGGGAGTCAGAAGCCCGGGGATCATGTGCGTCACACTCGTAGCAGCCCTAACGCCCAGCAGTCTTAGGACACAACATGTACTTTTGGACGCATAACCACACATAGGGAACCAGGGCCCAAAGCTTCTGCTTCCTACTTCCCTCCTCCTGTGGAGTTCCTCTTCCCCTCTGAGGTGAGTTACAGAGATGAGACTGAGTGTGGGAAGATGTGGAAGGTCTGTAGACATTGTCCAGAAGAGCGAAGGCACTGCCCAGCATGGGACACATTCAGATAGGTTGTTAAAAACTGAGCCCAGGGCTCAGTTCAAAGATTGGTTAGATGTGAGTGGGAAGGGAAAGAGGGTTTGGAGATGATGCCACGTGAACGCTTTCATGTAATCCTGTTTGCTGGGCCCAAGACGTGCTGGTTGTGACCTTCAGTCTAGAAATAAAGGGACTGATGTTCAGGGAGGTTTAGCAACCTGCCAGAGGTCTGAGGACAGGAGAGAGTCAAGTATGAATTGAGCCCTTTTGGGGGCTACCACTGCAGTCATGCTGTTGGTGGGGCTTCAGAGCCTACCAGAGCTTTGTGTGGTCACTCATGATGGTCACTGCTGACGTTAGACCAGCTACACCCAGGACCCATCAGGAGACGTGAGCAAAGGTTCTGCCTTTCCTTCTCTCACCCCCCTTTGGCCCTCGCTCTGTGTGCTCTTCCCCATTCTCAGCTTCCGCCCTCAGGTCCCCTGTTTCTCGGAGTCCTTTCTGGACCATCTCACCCAAGCAGCCACTTCTTTGTCCTTTGCTTCCTCACCCCCACTCCCATCATCTCAATCACAGAGTGACCACACTAGGAACACACTGTGTTCTCCTCAGCGTCTTCCAGATGTAGCCTACAGCAGGGGTTCACTGCAATTTTTTTTGCATGGTTTTCTTCCACGTGAAAGCAGCATGGCAGGTTGCTTAGTGCAAGTGCGCTGGGGAGCTCAGTGCTCTACTTTTGCTTTCCTCTTGTTAGAACAGGCCAATAATAGTGTCTGCTTCACGGGCACAATGAGAGGATTAAGCGGGTGCATGCTGGCACGGGGGCGTGACTTGCAGGCAGTCCCTGTTTATAGCATGTGTATTTTGAGAGGAAAGAAACATGAAAAATGTCGTGTAGCTAACGTAGGATAAAACTCGGAGGTCTATTTGCACATTAAACCATAAGTTGCTGAATGCAAAAAGGAAGGATTCTCTGTAATCTTTGGGACCTAGAGCACTCCCCCTACATTCACGTTGCCTCGCAGCTGGCCTTCATCGGACCCTGCTTTGGCTGGCCGCATCCCTGGGCAGAGCTTTACGGCATTGGTGGCTCCCGTCTTTACTGAATACCATGCATGTACATGGATCTGCTACTGAGAAAGGATATCATGGGCAAATGGAATACAGAGCATTGACAGCCATGTTATTCATAAGCCCATCTTTCTACAAATGGCTTCCCATTCCTCCTGAGCATTCATTTTTCTGATAAGTTTAACTATAATTGTAAATATGCGGGATTTAACATTGCTTTGAAAACTTTCTGCCTTTCAAGTCACTGCATAAACCATAGATCGTTTCAGATGTCTGCATCTGTCGGGCAGCTGGAAGCTCCCTCCCCACTCGCTTTTAACACCTGCCATTTGTCTCCACAAAGGCATTTCTCCACAATTGAGATGTGTCTTACACGAGGCAGGGGCCTTATTCAAAGCTGCTGAAGGGATGGTCTCTGGCCAGCTGCTTCCCCTTCATTAGAAAGTGTCCATCAGCTTCTGCTCATGAGAAATCTTTGCCAGAGGGAGTTTGCCTGTGTCATCCTATTAGATAGGATAAGCTGGCTTCTTGTTCCCTCGCCAGAAAGATTGAATTAGCATTTAAGAAGCCGTCATCATAAAAGTTTTCACCCTTCACAATTAATGCAGGAAGAGGTCAATGATGGTAGATTAATGCTGCAGAAATCAGCCTTCATCGCTCATGAGCAGCGAGGGCCTTCAATGCCACGTTTGAAGGCTGCTCCTGCCTTCCAGGCCCAGTGAGGACGTAATTGTATGGAACATGGGCTTGTGTTTGGAATCTTAATTTGTTCATTGGCAGCGTCACAAGGAGTCCTTTTAAGCCCCCAGTTTCTTACAGAAGAGCAATTCAAGAAGGGTTGCTTCAGCGGCCAGGGTGTCCCACCGGACTAAACTAATGGCTACCTGCATGAACAGTGGTGGTGGTGGTGGTGGGGTACAAAAGTAGCAGTGTTTAGAAGGAACACACCAGTCCTAGCTCCAAATTCAGCCTTCTGCAATGACTGGGATCAAAGGTGCACTCTTGCCTGTGGGGAAAGTGGAGAGTGAGAGGTGTACAGGTAAGCCTGGACCCTGTAGGAGCTCCACAGACTGGATGAAGGTCAGGAAGCCATGCCACGGAGATGAGTGAGTCTAGAGTGGGGATGACTATGGGTTGAGAGCTGTGCACTTGGCAAAACTAGTTCCAAATGGTTTATTGGGATGTTCTGGTTGCCAAGAGGCCAAGCCAATGGAACCTATCTGCACCCTTAAGAATGACCTTCAGCAAGATTAGCACCTTTCCTGTGGATCCTCTCAAGGTTCCAATGACAGTCCAAACTCAAGCAGAGGTCTCATTCTGAGTCCGAAATTTCTATATAAAAAGAGAATCTATGAAATAGAGACACAGCATCCCATCATCCAACTACATCCTATCCTTTCAATTTTTTTTAAGAATTTTTTATTTTTTTTTTCTTGTTTCAGAAATTTTGTTTATTTATTTATTTTTATGGCCGGCTCAGCCTGCCCTGAGGGCAGGGCTGGCGCAGCATGTGGTGCTGGGGATTGAACCGCGGTCCCTGCAGCTGCCTAAGCTTTCCTAAGCAGGCGCTTTAGACCACTGAGCCATCCTGCCGGGTCCCAACATCCTATCCTTTCTATGCATCTACTTCCCCACTCATCGATCTACTCATCCATCCACCCACCCACCTACCACCTAGTCACCCATCCAGCCTGCTATCCTATTCTTTCCATTCACCCACCCACCTATCACACTTAGCATGCCAACTTTGAGAAAAACCTTTAAAAATGCATAAATAAAACACATGCTTTGGCATTTTGAACTTTCTATAACAAATGGACATTTCACAGTCTCAAGAGCACCAATGCCAAGGAGTCATTTAGATGCCTTTTTATGAGGTTTGATTAGGAAGGGTAACAAACCAGAGTTGATGAGTGCCTTACACTGGTGGAGCTGCAGTCTAGGGATCGGCACTCATAGAAAGGAGAGCTTTCATGCAACATCCAGAGGGAACAAATCTTCATGGAAGGAACAGAGCTGTGATTTGTAGATTGGGAATAACTCAACACATTTCCCCCAAGGACATGTACTGTTTTTGACAAAGAGAATGAGACAGCCTCAATATTCAGAGAACTGGTCTGGCACATTGAGAAATAAACCAGGTATATTCACTTTGACATGAAAATGGGCTCTGCAGAGCACCTTGGATTATTGGGATTTCCTCTACTTGGGGTGCAAGAGAAATGGAAATGAATTTTCTTGCTGTTGGCCTTCCAATCTCTACCTTTAACTGCTATCAGGTAGAAAAGAATCAAGAGTGGTTTTTCTCTGACGGTGGCTCTCCCTCTATGTCCCAAATGGAATGACCTCTGGACTGAAGGCATGAACCATACAAAAAGTCCATTCTCTTTTAGGAGCAGGAGGTTTTAGGTTTTCATTTTAGTAATTCAACTGTCTTTGCATTGCTGTTTCATCAATATGGACCCCAACAAAGGTTTCCTACTCATCCATGGATCATGCTGAGGTAAACCATTCCTTAGAAATTAAAAGAATCAGTCATCTCCGTTATTTGCCAGCAAACAAATCATTGCCTCTATGTGGCCACTATAGCTTCCAAACCTTAAGTCAATTTAGAGAGATGGCCTGTGTCATGGCTTGCAACTTAGCCCATGATTGGAAATGTGCTTGCAATCGGACAAAAATGCAGAAGTTTTGGCAGCCCTAAGAAAGTTACACTTTCACTTAAAAATCAAGGTTACATGCTCCTGGGGAAGCAGCTTTAAAGTCAGTCCTGTTTCTTTAATTGCCTGCACCCGCCTACCCAGGAAGCCTGCAGTGATCTTACCAATATAGCTCAGGTTATTGATCGTGCGATTCAATGTTTCTGCTCCAGGCGTATTTTAGCCCTTTCAGCAGATCAGCATAATAGTTCAGGGATCAATCATTATTTCTTCCCACTCATCCATTTTAATTGTGATATCAAAGAGACAGTAATCCCTTCTTAACTTGTAAGAACATATCTAAAGTCAGAGTAAGAATTTTGTCATCATCGTAATGAGCCTTTCACAGGCAAGACAGGGAGTGGGCTCATGGGTTCCCAGAGTAACTCTCAGCTCTCGGATTCTCCAGCTCAAATGAAGATGCTATAGTCAGCAGTTAATCAGCCATATGACCTCTTCAATTCCCTCCTTTCCAGGACAACCACGTGATCGGAGAGGCATTTGATTTCCATAGGACAATAGAGATTCAAGTCATTACAAAGGAACCAGCTCCACCCTGGAATAGGGCAGGAAATGCAAAGAGCTGTTGAAGTCATGACCAGCCTTCTGTGAGAAACCATTTTTTTTTTTTTTTACATTCTTCTTTCTAGATTGGTTCCCTATTAACTTTATTGGAAATAATTATATAGCATATTAAAAATTGTAGACAAATATTGAAATGTGAAAGATGTAAGATGCAGAAAAAATGAATTTTAGAGAAATATTTCTAAATCCAGTACCTTAGACCACTCGGTCACACTACCTGGAGAAATACTTCTGAAATGAATACATTGCATGAGATTAATGATAGATTGCATGATAGCTCAGGGGCACAAGTGCCTGCCTGGCAAGTGCAAGTTCCTTAGTTCAATTACTCGTTCAAAAGAAACGATTGCAAATTGTAAAGAAATTATTTACAAACTTACATGAATATAACAATAAAAATTGTCTAAAGTAAAAATGAAGAATTTATAGATCAGTCATATAATAATTCATTCTGTGCCAAAATCAAGAAACTCATATCTATATAATTAGAATTCTCAAAGTAGAAAGGGGTAGATAATACACGTTTAAAGATTTAAAATTTCTAATTTGAGTTGAGATTATAGCACCACATTTCCAAGAAAAGTGAACCTTTTGCACAAGAAATATGAATAAAATCATGCCAAGATATATAAAAATGAAATTGTGGTAAGCTAATTATAAAGAAAAAAATCATTAAAGCACGTACGTAAAAATATTAGCTATAGAGGAGCAAAATTAAAAAGCATTTTATTCCACAATAGAAAAAAGAAAAGAGCAAGTGGGAAGGAAACTAGACTAATTCATTGAAAGAACTGAAAGGAAAAAAAATATCCATCCTCATTAAAGTTTTTCTTAGTAAGCATACTTTTGAAAACTGAAAGTATTTTCGAGTTGTATAGACTCAAAATATTCTAATATTTCCAGATGTAGCATATAGAAAATAACAAAGGCCATAATCCAGAAGGCAAGAGAAGTTGTTGAATTGTCCTGGATAAAGAACAAAGAACTCTCTAAATGATGGTTATGCAGGAGTATGCAAAATATAATTATATTTGATGAACTCATTTAAAAGGACATTGAAGATTTCTACAAAACAGTATCAATCTTATGTCAGAGTATATACATATTTTATATATATGTGTGTGCGTAAAAGTCGAGGAAGAAGTAATATAAAGTCAATGGAAAATTAAATATACTTTTTAAAGTTTCCAATACCAGGAGAAAATATCATGCCATGTCTTGTAAGTAAATTATAAGACAAAAATACAGTATAAATCATAAAACAAAAATTAAAATTAAACAATATGCAGAAAATTAATTAAATATTAATTAACAAAAATAAATTAAATATTTCAAAATAATATTCCAAAATTAAAATTAAATCATGAGTTCAACTAAGAGACCAGGATGTTGTGTATCATATGTACGAATCTGTGATCAATTCACAGTACTGACATAGTATTTGAATAGTTTAATGTATAAAGAAATATCAACCAAGATATTTCTTGATATTTCATGATAGTAAATAATTACTAAGAATAAAACATGACATAAATACTTGAATGGCAAATATACGACCAGCATTGCTAACAGTTTGGGGATAGGATATCACACAAAGTTCTAGTATGTCATGTACATGGACAGTGTCCATGACGCTTACTAAAAGTCAGGTGTCACTTGTGGGACTGAGCTACTGCTATTTCCTTGATATCCACCCTGTAGACCTAGACAGAATCATGACCCATAGGGTGCAGGCAAAGTCTATTTGTAGAATATACTGATGAAAATATTTTGCTGTTGTATGCAAAAGGATAACTGAAAGACTGCTGTTGCATACCTCTTTTTCTCCTGTGTTTGTTTGCCCTAACTGTTTGCCCTAGCTGTTTGCCCTTTCCATTCTCATTCATGGACTCATGGTCATTTTTATCCCTGTCTAGAATATCTTTTTGTAGTCTGTGTAGGTTGGCTTTGTCATCATGAAATTATTTAGCTGCTCTTTGTCATGAAGTATTTCACTTCTCCATTGTACTTGAAAGAGAGTTTTGCAGGGCATATTGGTCTTGGAATTTGTTTTCTTGCAAAACTTGTAGTACTTTGATCCATGCTTTTTTTGACTTGATGGTTTGTTTGGAGAAATCTGCCATTATTCTGATGGGTTTTCCCTTAAATGTGATTTGTTTCTTTTCTCTAGAGGCATTTAATATATAGTTCCTATGCTGAATTTCTGAAATTTTGATGACTATATGCCTGGGTGTGGTTTTAACTGGGTTGATGTTAGTCGGAGTTCTATATGCTTCAGTTACCTGAATGTCAGACTGTTTGGGAAGTTTTCCACTCTTACTTTTGTCTATATTCTTTTTATGGACTCCTTTCTAATTGATGCCTGTTAGTCTCATGTTGTTCATCTTTGCATCATCTTACAGATGTTGAACTATTTTTTTCCTGCATTGTAGTTGTTTTAAAGACATCTTAGGTTACCTTTTCACTAGCTGCAGTGGTGCCTTCAAGTTCTGAATGTCTCTTTTTACTTTCATTGAAACAGTTTTGCCAGCTTGTGATTGAGGTTTTAATTTCCTGTAAAGCACTTTGAATCTGCTTCATGCATTCTATTTCTTTCCTATATTGCTCATTCAAGGATTCCATCATTTTTCTATTCTTCTCTTTTTTATCACTGTCTTCTTTAGAAGGACTTAGTACTTTTTTCATTACAGTTATCATTTCTTTTTTTTTACCAGAAATTATTTCTGATCTGATTTCCTTAGCAGTTCTCAACCTGTGGGCACAACCCCGGCAGAGGTCGAGCAACCAAAACACAGGGGTCGCCTAAAGCCATCAGAAAATACATAATGCATATCAGGTATTTACATTCTGAATCATAACTGTAGCAAAATTACAGTTTTGAAGTAGCCACCAAAATTATTTTTTGGTTTGGGGTCATTGCAATATGAGGAACTGTATTGTGGGGTCATGGCATTAGAAAGGTTGAGAACCACTGTTCTACACCTTTCTGTAGTTGTTTCTTTACTTCAGATGCTATTATTTCAGAGATTATAGGTGTGTGGTTTCCAATTTCTTCTATGCCATTGTCTCCTACATTTGTTCTGGGTGGGCTCAGGGTCTGAGAGTGGATTTTTCTCATTCTTTGTCATTTTGTATAGCTCTGCCTTCTGACCTTTGGTGTAGACCTTTGGTATAGTTCTTAGCTTAGCACCAGGCCTGAATCTACCAAGTTCAAACTCATCCAGGTAGATGTGGCTTGGATCTGGCTGCTGTGCTCCACTACTTCCTGTTGCAGGCCTTGGAGGCAAACCCACTATGCCCCTCTTAATGATGTTCTACTCCTGGATCAGCTGGGTGGGTCTTACCTCTAGCCTCTCTGCAGGGAGTTCTACTGCAGGGTTCCACACTGAGCCTGTCTGAAGGATGAAGTTCTACTCACATGCTTGGCCTGGGTGCTGAGTCGAATGAGTTTCTTGAAGGCGCCAGGTGGTCTCACACTGGAGCCGGTTGCTGGATCAAATCAATTTCCCGCAGGCCCTGGATGGTCTCACGTATAGGCTGAGCCTGGGCTCTGGCTCTAGAGAAGTCATTTTTTCCTCAATGAGGTATAGTAACTTCTCCAGGAAAATAAAGATGCCATAAGGCATCCCACATTTTGTGAAACAATCTCAAAAGATTGCTTTCCATTTCTGGAAAGATCTCTCATCTCAAAATCGTCCACTATAGCAATTTTAAAAATTAAAACAAATTCTGGTGAATAGTTCAATCAAGTTGATTTCACTCTTCATGCTAATTTTTGTGTTGCAGTTATGTCTAAAAAAACTCAAAGAATCATCAATTAATAATAATAATAATAATAATAATAATAATAATAATAGGTTAACTGAATTTAAAAGAATATGCACTGGATCTGTTTAGTATGGCTCCCTGACCTCTGAATTTTTCTTGGAAGTAGCAGAAGTAAGCAGGGTCAGGAGAGCACATTCTGAAAGACCACTTTTCCATGGGTCAAGTTTCTCAAAGAAAGTTTTGTTAGATGCTAATTAAGTAGGATACTTACTATATTTTATGCAGTATAGTAAGTATAACAAATACATAGTATATTTTCATAAAATGCACCTTGGCCCAAATAATTTGAGAGGTAACACTAGGTACTGGGGCGAGCCTTTTCCTTTACTGAGGTGCCTCTTAGAGCCTTGAGGCATCTGTGGGCCTATTTGTGTAAGTTCTGAAAATCTGTGTGGCCTTTAAATGAAAAGCATTAGGCAGCACAAATGTCATGTGGATCAGATTTTGGAAAGTGCTCCACTGACTCAAGAGCTTTTGAGACATTTACTAAATGCCTGTTTGGGGCTGGACCTTGAGCAGATTGTAGAAAATGACACATGAGTGTCTGCTTAGGTATAATCTCCAAGCTTCATGGAGAAAGCGTGTGTGAAGGGAGCAAGTGTCGCCTCCACTGGCACAACCCGCAGGACACCATTATGCCCCTCCTTTAATTGGGATTTCACAATAATTAGCTGTCAGCTCTTGGAGGGAAAGGGCAGAATGGATATTTGTCCATCACTGGCTCTACAGAGCCCATGCCCCTTTTCTGCCAGCATGAGTTCTTTCTAGGGCTGGCTTTCACCAATGGTATGCAGTCTTACTAGGAATAAATTTGGATGCTTTTTCTCTACCATGAAATCCAAAGGTGTCTTTAGGAAGATTCTCTGCCAAGCCTTTCCTCTTTCTGCTCAGTGCATTCAGTGACAAATGTAAAAACTGATAGCTGGATGCTTTTTTTCCTGAGAATTTGACCCTAAAATGAGCAATACAAGGAGAAATGAACCATAATAGGTGATTTGGCCCCTGGTCCCTATCTTGACTGTCTGTTTGGCTATGAAGCCATCCCTAATCTTCTGCTGCATAGTTCCCTGGAGACTACTTAGCTCCTGCCAGGTGCCAAGTCTGCTTTTCAGTCTTTTTAGTAATTCTGTGAGCTCCTCAGATCCCATTGGCATAGGTTAGCTAGAAGTGGTTTCTGATGAGACCTCTTAATGGAAAAGGAAACAGAGAAAAGACCATAATGCATTATCTTGTAATCATCCTGCAGTGCCAGCATCCCCAAAATACCCAGTGAAGTTGTCAGTATCTACTGCTGAGTGAAGGGCTTCTTCTCTTTGCATTATGGGAAGGGACCACTAAATGCAGTGATGGGGTTGCTTGTTCAACAAATATGTGATGAATAGTCAGTATGTTCCAGAAACTACTATAAGAGTGGAGTTGTAATCATGAATGAAGATCCTAACACATTGAGCTCATCGAGACAGATAAGGAAGTAGGCTGTGAGGCAGAAGTGAGCTCTGCAAAGAAAGTAAAGCCTTGTTGGGTAGAGTAGAAGGAAGGTTTGCTACCTTATGCAGGCAGTCAGAGGCCTTGGAGATAAAGGACCATGGAGGGACACTCAAGTGATATAGCCTCAGAAGCTAGGCTGATGTTGTAGTTTGAAGTTTTGCAAGGGAGACCAATATAATATGGTACACTTAGTTTTATAAGATTATTTTATAATAAATCACTTGAACAGTCATATACAAACAGTGCAAAAAAATCTGTCTATACGCCAAAGATGAAAGAATCCAGCTGAAGACCTGGATCTCAGGATAACGTCCTACATGAATCCAGCTGAAGACCTAGAGCCAATAACAGGGACCCTCACTAGTCCAACTGGAGGCCCAGAGCCCAGGTCAATGTCTCATGCAGGCCTGTTTTGTGGATCTGCAATGAGAAGGCCCAATGGTCAGTGGTGGAAGCTAGAAAGTCTATGCCAGTATGATGAAGAATCTATGATAGAAGGCTGAGGGATCTGAACTGAAGCCAGGAATCAATGTTCAAGGCAAGAACTAGAGCTCCTCTGAGAAGTACGACAGCCGTCCTCAGAAACAGCGAGATCCTGAGCTCCTCTGAAGATGAGGAAAGCCAAGTTCCCATCAGGTAAGCCAATATCACAATCTTCTCCAAGAGGCTGAACTGTACACCATCTTCCCCTCTGGAGCAAGGTATGCTCCAGGTAAGGACAAGATAGCCCGCAAAGTGAACCATTCTTAGGACAACAGGGTCCCAAGCTCCCTGTCTGCTGGGAAGAGACAAGTTCCTCGGAAAAGCCAGCATGACAAGGTCCTCCAGCAGAACAGCCCCAGAGAACAAATGGCTCCCTAACAGCTTCCCCCAGATTCTACCAGCTCTCAACAGCCTCCACACAGCTTCTCTAGTTCTGCCTCTTATGCTGCTGGCAATAATTCTCAGGTGGGCCTCCCATACCCAACACCATACTGGCTCAGTTTATATGGGGGTTACAACTTGACCATCAGTTATCAATCCATCATAGCTGGAGTCAGTGAACAGTCATAGTGAACATAATGGGTGGCAAAGGATCCTATGGCCCCCAGGAGCTGGGGAAGATTTTGTGCAGGGGAGGACATGATCTGACTATATTTTAAAAAATAATGCCCTGAAGTCTCCATGACACCCAGCTATGAGCTCACCTAATGGATCTTGGAACTGTTGGGCAGGCAGAACTGGGCCTCCAGGCTGTGCTGTCTCTTCTAACTTCTGCATCTCTCATGGAGGAAAGTTGCATAAAATATTTTGAAAATCAAATTATATTGCCAATATTACATGTGAGGCTTTCCAGTATTGCTACTTAATTTTCAGCAATGAAGAGTAGGTATGAAAATATGTGCTTGCACAGGTAAATTAAATAATTTTATGTCAAGAAGATATCTGAAGGGCTGTTGAAGTTTCTTTGCATAATAAGAGCGTGTGCACCTCTGTGACTACACCTTGGTTGGTGCTGCAGAGCCAGGCACCTTGGCTGCGTCTGCATGATTTCTGGCGATCGCAGGGATGATGATAAGCATCGCTCTCAGTAAGACTTCAGGGGAGATGGAAACCAAGAAGTGATGCTTATCCTTCCTGGGAGCCAGGGGCTGAAGTAATTAGGAAAGATTTCGCGGAGCAGGGATCTTTAGCCTCAGCATTGCCGACATTTTGTTTTAACTGTTTCTTTGTGGTGGCGGCTGCCCTGAGCATGGTACATGGGTAGCATCTTTGGGTTCTGCCCATGAGGCTCCGGTAGAACCTCTTCAACTCAGTCATAAAAGAAAAAAATGGCTTTCTTGGACACCATGCATACTGTTAGATGAGAACTGCTATTACACAGTCAACCCAAATACTAAGGCTTTTTTGCTAGGATAGAAAGGGGAGTGAGCAGAGTTCACTGATGGACAGGAGTTTTAAAGAATAAAAGGTTGAAAAAGAATACACATTTGGATCTAGGTCTCCTATTTTAAAAAATGTATTTGGCTCAGAGTCTCACTACACAGTTTGAACTCATAATGATCCTCCTGTTTTCAGCCTCCCCAGTGCTGGGATTACAGATGTGTGCCTCCACAGCTGATCTCGGTGGCTGGCTCAGCACACCGGGGGGGGGGGGGGGG
>PVJA010012602.1:0-27166 GCA_004027025.1 Myocastor coypus | reverse complement strand
GCGCTTTAGACCACTGAGCCATCCCGCCGGGCCCCTTCAGGGCTCCTTTTTGATGAAATGTTCTATCAGTCAAGCTAGAGAGGTTGATGGACATAGCAGTTGTTGCAATTACTTCTTTCATTCACCAGAAATGAATCTTGGGTTGTTATTATGTTCCGGGGGCTAAGATGGATTCAAGAGTGACAGGTAGGAACCGGCACAGGAACGAACCAGACCTATTCCCTACAGATAGATTTAGTACTTGATGCCTACTGCCATGGTAGAGCAATGTGTGGCAGGAAATCTCAGACTATAGAGAAAAGCCTGGAGCATGTAGGCTGAGGCAGCAGGGGCTAGCCCGCTAGGGGCTAATGGAGGGAGTGGTGACAGGAAGATTCAAAGCTGTATGTTCAAAGCCATGAAGCAGGTAAGCATACCCTGCATTTGGTATTGCTAAAACCTGAAGTCTTTGCCACACACAAATAACTATGTATTGATGAGTGAAAGTAAAGTCAGGAGGATTCTCTGTGAAGTGCCCATATTTGTACTATATTCATGGTGTAGAAGAATTTGCATTTATATCAAGAATAAGTAGAATAGCTCCAGAAAAACAGTGCATCAGATTTGTAGTCTGAAATAACCAACTTAGGAATTTTTATTCATGACGGATGCCACTAAAAATAAATATACCATATGTCATCATTATCATAATAAACAGTCTACATTTGTTAGTTCATTCCATGCAGCAGGCCCAGATGGCAACAATACATGGGGAAGAATACGTGGAACAAATATACCTTCATTCATTCGGCAAATATTAATGGAGCACATGCAGTGCACTAGCTGTGTGCTAACTACTGTGATTTGAAGCTAATTCCATACTGCCCTTGCCCTGAATGGTCACACGATCTAAATAGATACTTTTTTCTTTTTTAAAAAAAAAATGTGTTTAGTTCAGGGTCTACAGGATCTCACTGCGCAGATCAGACTCATAGTGATCCTCAGTTTTTCAGCTTCCCAAGTGCTGGGATGATAGGCACAGGCCACCAAGCCCAGTCTCATTCGCCATCTCAGAGCGCATCCTGGGTGGGGCCAGTAGAGCAGGATCAAACTCCAGGCCCTCTAGGGGGCGTGTTAATCTGCTGAGCTATCTGGCCGGCCCTACAAGATCTAATGAAAAGGCAAAATGAAGCTCCAGCTCTGACTGAAGTAAGAATGACCAACTAGGCCATGAGAATCAAATGAGGAGGCCTAGACAGAGCTTAGACCGTTTGGATAATCAGTGTAGTGAATCACCAATGTGTGTTCACTTCATAAAAATTGCCAAATTATTCACTTGTGAATTGTTCTCTTTTTGTAAATGTGAGTCACACTTCAGTGAAAAGGAACCGAGGTGGCTTGACTTACAGAAGAAAAGACAGGGATGCTTGATGATTGTCATATGATTTTTATCATATAACTGATTTTTATCATGAAAGAGCTGCTATATAAAGTGACAAAAAATTAAAACCTTGGTGTATCCATCTACAAAGACATAAGACAGAGGCATAAATAAAAAAACAAACAAACAAAAAGCAATACATTGAGAAATCTTCAGCCTCATTAAAAAGCAAGTTAAGGGGCCAGTGAGATGGGTCAGTGGTCCAAAGTGCCTGCTTAGGTAACCTCAGGGACCGTGGTTCAATCCGCCGTACCACATGCTATGCTAACCCCACCCCCAGGGCAGCCTGAGCCGAACATAAAAGAAAAAGCAAGTTAAATCACAATTTATATTGTGAACGTCAATATTGCCACTATTTCTGTAAAATGCACTAGGAAGAAAGAATTGAGTAAAAAGAAAGCAACTACATTTAAAGATGGTCATTGTAGAAGTGTCTATTCTAAGAAAAAAACCAAAACAACCTAAAAGTTTAATATTAGCAAAAAGATTACATACATTTTGATCATATGCTCAACCAACTACTGTATGCATTTATTTTTTAATATATTCAGATTTTTAATACATAATAATTCTGGTATCATTATTGCCTGGCCAGTGCCATTTCTGGGGGTTTGCTCTATTTAAGTATATAAGCATGTATTATTTAAAGGTTAAACCAACACACTAATGAAAAAAATTAGACTTGTGAAAATATATTGATTTAACACAAAATGTGTTTACCATACCAAATAACTTGCCTTCCAAAATAATATTCTGAAGTGACAACTATGTGATTATTCAAAGCTTGCTAATTTTAAGTGAAAATTTTTTCTTGAGTATAGGAGATAGTTTATTCTTTAACTTTAGAAAGTCATCTATTCTGTGACTTTCTTTCATTTTTCTCACTGGTAAGTTTTTTTTAATTTAATATTTTTATTGTTTAAATTTAACAATGGTTATATTACACATTTTCATTAAAATGGAAATTACGAAGAAGTTATAGTAATGCAAAATATGCTATATTGCTTATGCAAATTATAAGTCAATGACTGAGTTCCACACTAATTATGTATGAAATAAAGAGCAAAGAGAAGTACATCAAATTCATAATTGTTGAATTAGTTAGAAGAAATAGCATCCCTGCCTTCTGTTTGCTGAAATTTATCAGATGTATTTATGGCATCCATGAGTTTGAAATCAAACAAAATATAAACAAATGATTAACAATACATTTTCCTATCCTTTTTGTCCTCCCTGGTCATTAAAAAGGATTTGGAGTTTGCTAATGCTTTTTTCCTCTCCTCAACTCTTCAAGGAGAGCCTTATAGTTTTTCTAATTTTGACATGGAAAATAGGAGTGTGGATGGGAGGAAGGAAGGAAGGAAGGAAGGAAAGAAGGAAGGAAGGAAGGGAGGGAGGGAAGGAGAGAAAAGAGGGAAGAAGGAAAGGAAAGGAAAGGATGGAAGGAGGGAAAGAAAGAAGGAAGGGCCAAACAAATAGTGTTCAAGAAATACAAATAAAGTTGATGAATTAACTTGAAATTCCTTTAAGTTCAGTGGACTATGTCTTTTTTTTTTTTTTTTTTTTTTTTACTTTATTTGTGTTATAGCTGGGGCTCAGCCTGCCCTGGGGGTATGGCTGGCACAGCATGTAGTGCCGAGGATTGAACTGCGGTCCCTGCAGTTGCCTAACTTTCCTAAGCAGGCAGGTGTTTTAGAGTGCTGAGCCATCTCGCCAGCCCGACTATATCTTTTTGACCAAGACAGTGAAGTGCAGAATTACATGGGTGGCAAGTTGATAATGACACTTTAAATTTCTTAAAAGTTACATTTTTTGTTATATAGCTCTTACTTTAACTTGGCCTTAACCATCCGGCAGAAAAGTGTAACCACGAGGTATAAAAAGTAATGCCATATTAATGGCATATTTGCTGAGCTGTAAAAGCTCAAGTCAACAGCTCCTGACAATGCCAGTTCTTCTGATAACCCACTACTATTACGGACTATTGGACTATATTGGGTCATTTTGCTGAACTCAAGTACCTACAATATTTGAACTGGTATCAAGAATGGAAAGGTCCTTTAAAGACTTCTCCAAATACATCTTCTCTAACAGCAATGGAACACCTATCTCTCACAATACAAAACATAATAGGGGGATGTAAATAAAGGACCATTTTGTAGTAAAAGAAATATACATATATGTATATACAAAATAGTTAGGATAGATACACAGCTAATTTCTCTTAGTTTAAAGAGAACAAAGGTTTGTACTAATATTTTTTAGAAAAGATATAATGTCTGTACATCTTGTCCTTTGAATAACCACTATGAAGACAACAATATGCAATGCATTAATTATTGTAACTGTCCTACTAACCTGTTTTGAAACTGTTTCATTGCTATTTTATTTTCTCATTAAAATAAATAAAAATTAAATTAAAAATAGAAAAAAGGAGAAAGCTAAAGTAATCAAGGCATTGTGGAAGTGACTCAAGGACACTGTACAGAACCCAGGGATACACCCACTTATGTATTTATCTAGAGCATAGTAAAGGGGTCACTGCAATGTGGAGAATGTGGTCTTGGGCCATTTAGAAATTCACACAGTTCACTTTAAGCTTAAATATTAAAGCTAAAGCAATAAGGTTTTAGAAGATGACATGAAAATATCTGTCATGGTGGCCAAAAATAAAGCACTAACCATAAAAGAAAATATTTCTGAGGTGACTTACTTTAAAATTAAAATGGAGGGGCTGGCGAGATGGTTCAGTGGTCTAAAGTGCTTGCTTAGGCAAGCTTAGGCAACCGCAGGGACTGCGGTTCGATCCCTGGCACCACATACTGTGCCAGCCCCACCCCCAGGGTAGGCTGAACCGGCCATAACATAAATAAAATAAAGTTAAATTTAAAAAAAGAACTATAAAAAATAAATTAAATAAAATTTAATCTGAGGGTGCCTATCCATGAAAACACCTATGTAAGATAATAAAATCATGAGTTATAGGATGTCAGAAGCTGCTTTATGACACAGATAATTTAATATATTGTATGTATAACATGTAGAATGTACATCCAGTCTCCACATTATATAAAGTACTAATAAAAATGAGATCCTGATTAGTTTTGTGTGTTATTTTTTAAATATTTATTTATTTATTTATTTATTTGGCACAGGATCTCACTATGTAACTCAGGCTCATAGTGATCCTCCTATCTTAGCCTTCCTAGGGCTGGGATTACAGGTGTACACACCTGATTTTATTGGCAGCATAGGGACGGTCCACCATGGCATGGGGTACCGGGTCTCAAATCTGGGTCCTTGTTCTTGTCAAGCAAGTCCTTAGATGACTGAGCTATCTCCCTGGCCCAAGATCCTGATTTTAAATGACTAGGAATCATTTATGAAGGAGGATATTCCATAGTTAATACATACATGAAATGTTCTCAAAGTCATTTGTCATCATGGAAACAGAAATTAAGAACTATACTGACATATCACACACCAGAGTGGGTAAACTGAACAGATACTATCAAGTGTTGGTAACAACTTGGAGCAGTTAGAATCCTTATATATTGTTTGAGGGAATAAAAATTGACCCAAGTACTTCAGAGAAGTGTGGAGTAATTGGTACTAATGCTGGATATATGTACTGTAACCACCTTGGCCAAATGTGTCCTGGAAAGCAAACCCTAGGCTGTCCTGACACCATCAATATCTCAGAGTAGATATTGATAGGAAATAGCCCCCAGAATAACCCCAACAAATCAAAATGGATAAGCATTTTGTAGCAATGAGTTGGAGCAAAGTCTTGTCACACACTGCGAGATAACATGCCTAATGGTGAGCAAGAGGAACCACAGACAGAGGGCTGCCTGCTGTATGCTTTTGTTTATAACCAGGTCAGCAAAGGCAAAAGAAAGCCCCAGCTCTGACTGAAGTAAGAATGACTAACTAGGCCGTGAGAAGGAAATGAGGAGGCCTAGGCAGGGCTCAGACTGTTTGTTTGTTTGTTTGTTTGTTTTTTAAGAATTTTTTTTCTTGTTTCAGAGCTTTTGTTTGTTTATTTATTTATTTTATGGCCGGCTTAGCCTGCCCTGAGGGCAGGGCTGGCGCAGCATGTGGTGCCGGGGATTGAACCGTGGTCCCTGCAGCCGTCTAAGCTTTCCTAAGCAGGCGCTTTAGACCACTGAGCCATCCTGCCGGGCCTTCAGACTGTTTTGATAGTCAGCATAGTGAATCAGCAGATGTGTTCACTTCATAAAAATTGCCAAGTTATTTACTTGTGATCGTTTCTCTTTTTGTACACATGAGCCAGACCTCAATAAAAAGGAACCGAGGCGGCTTGACCTACAGAAGAAAAGAGTGGGGTGCTTGATGATTGTTTTTGAACACACATAGGATTTTATTTTTTAAAAAAGGGCCTACCTTCTATGCAAAGAAGTGCAAGATCAAATAAATATAAATTAAAGTAATATGGGATTTAACTACATAGGAAGAAGGATTTCTAGAGAATAGGGAAGATGTAAATAGACCAACAATTTGTGAAGAGGTGGGAAACCTCTGTATTAGACTTTTTGGTAAGAATGTCCGAGAATCAACATTAGTGTCCAGTACCAGAGGCTCAGAGTTACTGTGATAATATCAGAGACAAAGCCAGAGAAAGACAGCACATCTCATTGATTCTAGGGTGCACATTTTTTCACATTTTAATATTTCTGAAATTGAGATGCATTCCTCAGTACATAGCACTTTACAATTAATGGCAGTGTCTTTCTTAGATCCGGAAAATGATGCATCAATATAGGATTATAAGATTGAAAGGCACCTTCAGTTTGATGAAATATGGTAATAAAATTACTTCTAGTTTTAAGATTTCCTCCTTAGCCTTACAGCGCAGGAGGCGTATTCCTGTAGGAAAGCATTTTCCATCCTCGAGGAGTACTGTTCCATGAAAGGGTTGGAAGGGGCCTCATCCACTGTAGACACTCAATAAATATTAAGCATCAGTTATGGCCCGCAGCTAGCTCTGAATAAAAATTGGCATACGTTAACATTTATTGCTTATGGATTCTGAGACTGAAGATTGATATCTGTCCCCATGTCTTTGTCTAATCTATGCTTATAATGGCAAACTCAAGGTAGGCTAGAGGGAAAGCTCATGACTGATGCCTTCTGCTACAGAGATAAAAACACCGTAAGGAAGGAGAAGATCAGCCTAGTGAATCTTATCTAGAAGAGGAGCTTGAGACACAGACAGGAATGCTGGCTGTGATACAGAGCTCCTTGCATTGGCAAAGGTCTTAGAAGGCATTACAGAAAAAGAGGTAGCGTTGGAGAATGTTTCTTCTGGTGAGAACTGACTGGGGAGCTTTTCCCATCAGTGTTCATACCCTAAGACTGAATTTTAAGCCGTGATGTATACACATGGTCTGGCCTGAAGCAACTTAAGAGCCCAAGCCTTGAATGTCCAATTCCTATTGTGTGGCAGAATGCAAAGCAGTCATTCTAAGTGGAAAGGCTCTTTGTCTCTCATCCCTGCCTAGGAATTTAGGTCGGTGGTTTTGTCTTGCTGTGGGACACAAGCTAGCCCGTGATGCTTATTCTTGCCAATCTGCAAGTACAGCATTCTTTTTCACGGGTGCCCTGGGGAGAGGGTTAGAGTCTTATAAAATTGTCTGTTTGGAAAACAAATTACATCCAATGCCTAAAATATTCTCAGATGACATAGGATGAAAGTGACTGGAATAGTTTTGGGAAGCTATAGAAGAAGCAGGTCAAAGAAAATTATTCTAGCATACATAGAAAATTTTATAGTATTTATTTGGGCACAAGATGCAGTCACTTTATGTCTCTTTGGGTTATGAGGAACAGGAAGGAGTTTCTCAGGATGGGAATTGAGTCCGATTGGATTTCTGGCAGTAAATGGTGTTTGCGAGACTTAGAAATGCAATCCAGGGATTTTGGTCTCCCATTGACATTGTATTTCAAGTTAGATTAAAGAGCTCTGGCTAGAAAGGGAAATGCGGTGATCAAGAAGACAGGTCACTTATCAGAGTCGCAGGCCCTACTTGGCCAGGGTACTGAAGGTCACAAGGTGCAATAGGGAAGATCTGCTGTTATTTTTCTTTCTGCCTGAGATTCAGTTAGGAGGAGACGGGTAAAGAGCAAGGATCAAAAGGTTTTGCTCTTTGAGTGATGTGAATTGCCACAAGCTTGGCTTGAATCAGGAGCAGCTATTAATTAAGGAGATGGATTGTAAAGACCCACATGCCCCAAAGCCCTCCCTCTGGACACTAAAGTTAAATGAGTGCACAAAAAGCTGCCATGTTGCAGCCCAAGAGAATGCTGGAAGCTGCCTAGTGGCTCCCGCTGCGTGGCCCTTCTTGGTGCCTGTGCCCAGGTCGGTAGTGGCTCCATTAGTCTCCAGTAGTCCTTCAAAGGCTCAGCTAACAGTCTACCTCCTACGTGGGCAGATGTCAACTGGATGCAAGGCTTTGCGTCACACAGAGTGGGTAAAATCACATTTGATTGACTAACTGGTGCCCTTGTTCCCTAATCCCTGCCTATCCCTGTTCTCATCAAATTCTTCAGGTGAGCCCTGGAAACCTTTGTCCTGGGGTAACTAGACAAGGCTTGCATACTGCCTCTGAAAGGAAGACCACTGCAGAAATGGAAACATAGATGGTGGCAAGTGCTTAATTATCTCATTTTTAAACCATTGGTTTAAGTGTTTCAAGAGTATATTCCACCCCTAGAATAGATCAAACACTCAGACTTGGAAGATAAGCCCATCAGACAAGAACAGGAAAGATCTGGCAAACCGCAACCCTGGGCAGCTAGTATATCATAGGCCAATTGTCCAGCAAGAGTGATCCTCACTTGTGCCTGAGACATTGATCAGCCCCCCATGGGGCAATTGCAGCAAGTGTTCTCCTGATTGGGAGCACAAGGCACTGTGCACTGAGTGTTGATGTCCCCTGTTGCTGATGCCTACCTCTTGGGCACCATTAAAGATGGTGGTCACCCAATGGGAAGACCCTGGAACATGGCCACACTGGAAGCAGATGAAAATGGATTGACAAATCTCTGTAGCTGCCATATTTGTGTGTCATTAAATATAGACAGAGCCTGGTCTTGAGTGATTTGGGGCTTTTCTTTATCTCTTTACTCCCATAATACCTTTCTCCTCCTTTATGCTAAGTATTATAGTGATCTGAGTACAGACTTTATCTCTCCCAGTGGGGTAGAGATCATATCTCTTACTCATTTTTGATCTCTTCAATGCCTTTTTAACACCTACATCATAGCTGCTGAGAAAGGACATTTACTGAATAAGTAGGTGAAAAATGAAGGGGGTAGAATAGGGATTTGATTATAGAATACAATAAGTGCAAATTAGAAGCATGAACCAAATCAGATCATTGTATTTAGGTATTATGTTTTTATGGCTTCGCTTCAAAGTCATATTTTTATAGATAATGGTTACTGAAGTATTTTATATTATGAAATACTACTAATAGATATAATAGTGTGGCTTCAGACACAGTATCAGTGTTCTGTGTGTACTTTTCGACAGGAGAAATGAACTTTGCTTTGTACCACGCAATGGGGGCAATTTAGGGAAGATTGTTGTAGAAAGGGCTTCCTATGTATTGGGAGTTTCTCCCATGTGAACCTGAACTGAGCCAGGTGACTTAATTCTGGTCAAAGAATTATCAAGCAAGATATAAACAGAGGCTTGAAAAATCCCTATGAGGCAGAGCTCACCTTCCTCTATTTTTCGTCCATCTTTGTGCCGCCATGTGCCTGAGCTCCAGCCAACATCCTGGGAGGAGAGAGAACGCAGAGAGAAATGGCACATTCCAACCTGGAACCCACACCTTTTAGTGAGGCTATCCAGGACCATCTAGCCTCAGCAAAACCCTGAAGAACTGAAGAAGCAACTATCAAATGCTGGGTCCCTTGAATAAAATCACAAGAAGTACATAAATAATATCTGTGGGTACTGAGTTTCACAGCGCTTCATTATGCCTCAGTGTGGGCTGATACACAGCCAAGCTCAGTAACTGGCATGGAATAAAGGGCATTTTTTGCTGCTACATTTCACAGATAATTTTAAATATTCTTCAAGCATGTACATTGATTAAGCAGAAGCCAATTCCACAGCTCTTTCTCATTCTATAATGTCTCCTAAAAGGATACTCACTGCTACTCTTGAAATATGAATAACCTTCCAGTGTGGACAGTGTCTACACTGTCCAGTGTGGGCTGAGCTAAGCAGGCAACACCATGGTGGAAGATTCACTTGGGGCTATAGACCATACTTAGGACGGGATGACTCAGCTCTGTTCCCCAGTGCCCTGTGCCCACACCCACATATTGACGTCAGCCCATAGGTAAGAGAGAGCTGGCAAGTAACACCATTCTGAATGCCTCGTCTCCAGATCGGGCAGAAAACACAAGGTCTCACAGTCTGTCTCATGCTTTTCTATGAGTGTGTTGAGTACAGGCATGTTAGGCCTCTTTTGGAGATATTCTTAGAAGGAACTTACCACATTTTATAGTTGTTTTAATTCCCTGTAGGATGACAAGGTTAACGACTTGATTCTTGTTCCAAACTAGTGACCATGGCTTCTCACCATTCTGTGGCTTTCTGTCTGAGGCAGTTTTCTCTGTGCTTCTAAACAACTTCACGCTATGCCTACAGCAACTTCACATCACATCCACACCTACATTGCACCTGATTTGCAATTATGGTGATGTTTCTGAAAGTCTTACTTCTGTTTTGGGACCTACAACACAAGGGCGTTAGAAGAGTGATGGGAACACGTAATTCCCACATTATTCATGAGGATTGAACATAAATCTTTAAAGAAGATGAACTTACCTTCCATGAAGCCCCTGAACTCCCAGCTCTGAAGAGAGTGGACTGCCCAGCATTTCCTTAACACATGGCGGGTGTGACTCCATCACAGCCTGTCCTCCTGCACAGTATTGTGTAATGTACTCAGAGGTAAAACACTGAAAACTTTGGCTCATGGCTAGACTACAGATTCACATCAGGGCCCGGCGGGACGGCTCAGTGGTCTAAAGCACCTGCTTGGGAAAGCTTGGGCGGCTTCAGGGACCACGGTTCGATCCCCGGCACCACATGCTGCACCATCCCTGCCCTCGGGGTGGGCTGAGCTGGCCATAAAAATGAGTGAATAAACAAACAAAGGTTCTGAAACAGATTCACATCAAGAGGGAGAAGTTCCCTGCTGCCCTTCAGTGATTACCTGGAAGTCAGTTACTCATGAATCTGATTTATCCTAATGGAAAAGTTACCAGCTGCCTCTTTTCAAAAAGACCTGGCAAGAGCTCATTTGTCTATAGTTATTTGAAAGGGGAAAAAGAGCTCTGTGGAGAATTTGACTTCTAAGTTGCTTCATGTAGTTTTCAGATTTGAATTGGCAATTGCAAACTTTGTGTCAGTAGATTGAAACGGTCATCTGTAGCTTTGGTCTATGGACATCATTTAACTTGTGGCAAAGTATAGAATTATAATTTTAGAGCTAAGTTTGTGCTTATTGATAGATTATGCACAAATGCAGGTGTCTGGCTTCTTTTCAAGGCATTAGATGAATATACTTTTTGAATAATAATCACAATTAAAGATGCATAAAATCCAGCTTTAGGTATGCCTCATGAGATACCAGACCCCAGAATTCAAGGTTGACTCTGCTGTAGTATATAGCATGTCTTTGCTACTGTGAGAGCAAGTTTTTCTCCTGTTAATGGCTTCGTTAACATTCCTAACAAACCAAACAGGAAAAGTGTTAATTGACTGCTAATTATTAATTGAACATATGTAGCAAATGCTGTTTTTAGATATGCAAAAATATCGACAGTCCTTTATAGAAGAGTGCTCAGAAACCAGTTGTTTTCAATATTTCATATTTCTCATCTCAGACACTGAAGCGTGGGTGGTTGAATCCTGAATAGTGATGAGAAGAGTTTAACTGTTGTATTGACTAGAAAACCCTTCAGTCTACCTCAGAGGTCTTAAGTCTATTTCTTTTTTTTTTTTTTTTTTCTTGTTTCAGAACTTTTGTTTGTTTCTTTATTTATTTTTATGGCTGGCTCAGCCTACCCTGAGGGCAGGTCTTGCGCAGCATGTGGTTCTGGGGATCGAATGGTGGTCCCTACAGCCAGCTAAGCTTTCCTAAGCAGGCGCTTTAGACCAGTGAGCCATCCTGCCGGGCCCCCCAGAGGTCTTAAGTCTAATAGTTTGCATTTCTGCCTGAAAAACACACTCACCTTTTTTTTTGTCTCGCACCCCTGAGAATTCTGAGATCCTTTGGGTTATGGACAAAATGGGCCTTGGGGGTGTGAGGGGATTTAAGTAGGAGTGAGGAGACAAAGCCACTCTGGCGACCATTTACCACAGCCAGCACTGTTTATTCCCCTCCCAGCACTGTCCAGTAGAATCTTTTGCGGTGGTGGAAAAGTGATAGGTCTACACTGTCCACTATGGTAGTCACCTGTGCTTCCTGGCCCCTTGAAAGGGATTAGTGTGAATAAGCAAGTGAATGTATAATTTCACTTCACCTTAATGAATTTATCTTTCAGTAGCCACATGTGATTAGTAGCACCCATCTTGACCAGAACTGATTTAGAGCATGTAGGATCCACGTGTGGGATGTGTCTAGATTCGATATGTGCTGCATGGGGTCACTACTGCGCTGTACCCTTGTAGCTCAGGGAGAACTCCACAAAAGGTCAAATGTTGAGAAATTTGAGTTACCTGAGAATAATTCCATTAGCATGTCACCACTATAGTAGGAAGGTCAGACAGTTAACTTAGCCCACATCCAGCAAGAGTCGCCTCTTTGGGAAGTTCAGGAATGAGTACAGTACTATAATTAAAAAGGCAGATAATAATATGTGTTGACAGGGCATGAAGAAATTAGAATCCTTATAGAATGCTTTTGGAAATGTAAAGTCATGCTGATGCTTTGGAGAATAAGTTGGCAGTTCTTCAAAAGGGTAAACATAGAGTCACTATGTGACCTAGGAACGCTACCCAAGAGAATTGGAAACATATGTCTACATAAAACTTGCACACAAATGTTCTTAACAGCACTATTCATTGTAGCCAAAAAGTAGAAATAACTCTAATGACTACCAACTGGTAAGTGAATCAATAAAATGTGGCCTATCCATGCAATGGAGTATTATCAGGCAATAAAAAGAAATGTAGTACTGATCTGCCACGACTACATAGATGGATCTTGAAAACATTATATTAAATGTCAAAATAAGGAAATCTATAGAGCCAGAGAACAGATTAGTGGTTGCCAGTAGCTGAGGGTATGGGAGTATATAGAAGAACGAGCTAATGAGTATGAAATTTATGGAATTAGGAAAATTTTATAAAACTAGATTGTGGTGATAGTTGAATAATTGTGAATATATTGAGAGCCATTGACTTATATACTTTAAATGGATGAATTACATTTGAATTACATCATAATCAAGTTGTTTTATTAAAATCTCTCACAAGTAAAAACAAAAGAAAAAAGGAAAAGAAAAGCCAGACTTTGTCTGGAGCCCCTAAGACCCAGGACAGCCAGCCCAGGTGCACAGGTACACACATGTTGGTAGACAGAGTAAAGAGTGAGACCAGCAACACGGAAGGGTCTGAATTAGCAGTGAGGAGCCAGGAGCTGGGCTCTGAAGAGTCCACCAATGGAGAAATAGTCCCAGCCCCACACCTAGAGGCTAAGATCAGCAAATGTCCCATACCCAACAAAATGTCCATGGCAAACTTGGCTGGAGCATACAGCACATCTCTGGGATCTGATACAGACACTCTCCAGAACTGTAATAACCAGAGGGATTTTTACCACTTTCTTTTTTTTTAATTTTATGGCCGGCTCAGTCTGCCCTGAGGGCAGGGCTGGCACAGCATGTGGTGCCAGGAATCGAACTGCGGTCCCTGAAGCTGCCTAAGCTTTCCTAAGCAGGCGCTTTAGACCACTGAACCATCCCGCTGGGCCTGATTTTACCACTTTTATCCCCTCTTATCTGTCTGATTAGCTGTCCCTTTCCCCTCTGTTTGGTGCCATCTTGTTTGTATTTTGTGTTTGTTTTTAGTTTTTCTTTCTTTTTCTCTCCTCTCTTTCTCTATTCTCCTTTTTTTCTTTGCTTCTTTTCTTTATTATTTTTTGTTTTCCTCTTCCTTGTTCTTTCCTTTGTTCTTTGTTTTCTTCTACTGATTGTCTTCTCGTTTTCCTTGACTTTAAACTTTCAAGTCAGTAAGTATTGTGTCTTCCCTTTCTCATTATTCTTCACGTTCTATTTCGTTCTTTCCCTCCTGGATCCTCCTGTTTTTCCAAAATCCAGGCGATCAAACCCAAATTCCGGGTGATCACTCCTTGACCTCCAGCCTTGACTCTACTATATCTGATCTCATTCTTCACGTTATGCTGTCACCTATTCATCTTTATTCTCCCAGAGGAGAATAAAATCACTCCAAGGCTGGAAATCGCTGCATGCAAGTGCATGGTAAATGATTTTGTTACATAACTTGAGAGTTTGCCCCTGTGGTGGAGGTAGCAGGCCAATAGTTACCATCATTTGTCAGTAGTTAAGTCAGCGGTTCTCAACCTGTGGGTTGCGACCCTGGCAGGGGTCGAACGACCAAACACAGGGGTCACCTAAAGCCATCAGAAAATGTTATTTATTTGGAATTACAGTTTTGAAGTAGCCACCAAAATTATTTTTTGGTTTGGGGTCACTGCAACATGAGGAACTGTATTGCGGGGTCACGGCATTAGAAAGATTGAGAACCACTGAGTTAAGCTATATTTGAAACTATTATGATTACTAGATGTATTATTTTAAACAGGGTATCATACATATTTTAATCAGATTTTCTCCCCTGTATGACAATACTGTGACTGTATGGGGTTTTAGCCATCACCATAGCCAAGTACAAAAGGAATGTGAGCTGAGCCAAATAGTAACTTTGCATCCTTTACAAATTGGGAGGGTAGAGTCTTGAAATAGCTCCAAAAAACTATCTATATCTGGAGGACATCCCTGAAGAGCAGAAGTTTCCTAGAGAAACCTCAATACTGGGGGTAAAGCTATCTATCATAAGAAATTGGCAAGCATCAGCATAGAAAACAAAACAAAAATTTTGAAAGGAACATAGAAAGTGACAAGAAAGTGCAATTCCAGACCCCCAGCCCACCCACGAAAAGCGTAGGATGTAATGAAATAGGTGAAATCAGAAGCCAAACACTGGAACTGTCTAAGATGATAGCAATGGAAGTGGAAAATGTTAAAGGGAAACAAAGATAAATTGTGCTTAAAATAAAAGCTATTAGAGAAGACAGACAAAAGAATGAGAGTGAGCTTAGAAAAATGACGAAAACAGGGCCTGGCAGGATGGCTCAGTGGTCTAAAGCGCCTGCTTAGGAAAGCTTAGGCGGCTGCAGGGACCGCAGTTTGATCCCCGGCACCACATGCTGCGCCAGCCCTGCCCTCAGGGCAGGCTGAGCCGGCCATAAAAATAAATAAATAAACAGAAGTTCTGAAACAAGAAAAAATAATATTTTTTTTTAATTCTTAAAAAAAAAAAAAGAAAAGAAAAGAAAAATGACGAAAACAAAAAATAGCCCACATAGGAAATAAATGAAATCTGTGAAACATGCAAACAGAAATCTAAGAGATTAAAAACTCCATTGAAATTCCATTCAACAGATTGAACAAAAGAGAAGATAGAATATTAGATATTGAAAACAGAATTGAAGCTAGTGATAATATAAAGAAATACACCTTAAAAACAGCAAGAGGGTCAGTGAAATGGCTCAGCGGTCTAAAGTGCCTGATTAGGCAAGCTTAGGCAACCGCAGGGACCTTGGTTCAATTCCCAGCACCACATGCTGCGCCAGCCCCACCCCCAGGGCAGGCTGAGCTGGCCATAACAAATAGATAGATAGATAGATAGATAGATAGATAGATAGATAGATAGACAGACAGACAGATAGATAAATAAAGATTTTTAAAAAGCACAGCAAGAGTCCATGAAAAATCAACAACTACAAGATGAAGCAAAGAAAAATAACACAAGTTGGCTTGGGGTCAATGAGAAAACCAGAGACAGCACACATGCTATAGAAAAACTCTTCACAGATATAAGAGAAGAAAACTTCCCAAGCATAAATAAAATCTTGACATATAAATAAATGAAACATATGGAAAACAAAACAGCCATGACCATAATAAAAGTACACCAAAACATACAAGAAGAGAGTATTAAAAGCTGTTAGAGAAAAGAAACAGATCACCTATAAAGGAAAATGCATTAGAATTTCAGCAGTCTCCTCAACACAAGTCTTCAAGTCAAGAAAAGTGAAAGTGAAGTATTTCAAGTCCTAAAGGAAAACAATATCCAATCCAGATTGATGTACCCTGAAAAACTATCATGAAATATGATACTTTTATGTTAAAGAACAAATGAATAAATTCATGACCATCAAACCAATCCTGCAAGAACACTGAAGGATATCCACACAGAGATTGAAATGGCCATAATTCCAAGAATAACAGCAGAAACAAACCACCAAGCAAGTGAAGTAGTTAAACAGCATGGTAAAGCTAAGAACCAACAGCAGGAAATTATCACAACAAAGGTGATATCACTTATGACCATCAGTATAAATAGCTTCAATTCACTAATCAAATGAAACAATGGCAGAATGCATCGAGAAACAAAATGTAACAATATGCTGCATAAAGGAAGCACATTAAACTCAAGAAAGAAATACAAGGGGCCAGGGAGATAGCTCGGGGGCACAAGTGCCTGCCTGGCAAGTGCAAGGTCCTAAGTTTCATTCCCAGTTCTGAAAGAAAGAAAGAAAGAAAGAAAGAAAGAAAGAAAGAAAGAAAGAAAAGAAAAGAAAAGAAATAAATATATAATACATAGACTGAAAGTAAAAGGATGAAAATAATCTTCCATGCAACAGGAACTCAGAAAAAAGCAGGTATAGCTATTCTGTTTGCAGACAATGTGAACATAAAACCAAGAATGATTTAAAAAGATAAAGAAGATAACTACATACTTGTTAGGGGAAAACAAGAAGAGGAAGAGATAACAATCATAAGTATATATGCACCAAACATGGGAGCACCTAATTACATAAGATAATTATTAAAAACGTGAGCATTCAAATAAACAATAACACAACTGTAATGAGAGCCCTTAACGCTACATCGTGAAAAAGAGATAGACAAACTAGAAAAAGAAAAAAATTCAACAAATAATTATTAGAAGTGAACCAAGCCTGTGAACAAATGGACTTAGATATTCTTAGTGTTGAATGTAATATCATCAGAATGCGCATTCTCAGCTGCACGTGAAATGTTCTTTAAGATAGACCATACACTAGCCTACTGAACATGCTTAAGTAAATGCAAAGGAATTCAAATTGTTCTATGCATACTCTGAATAACTACTACAAGTACAACAATATGCATTGTATTAATTATTGGAGATGTAGTACTAATGCATTTTGAAACTGTTTCATTGTTATTTCTAATTAAAAGTAATTAAAAAAACAAATTGTCCTATGCATATTATCTGAATATAGTACAATAAAATTGGAAATTAATGGCAAAATCAACTACAAAAACTCCCTAAAATCATGGAAAGTAAGTAACACCCATTTAAACAACCAATAGGTATTCCACAGATGAAATTAAATAAATTAAACAATATAGAATTCAATGAAAGCAGTCCTAAGAGGGATATTTATAGTGATAAATTCTTCCATTAGTAAAACAGAGTGAGAATGAATAAGAAACTTTAATATTGTACCTTAGGCTTCTAGAAAAAGAACAGCAAGACAAGCTCAAAGCCCATACAAGGGAGGGAATTATAAAGATCAGAGCAGAAATTAGTGTAATGGAAGCTAAGGAAACATTATAAAGAATTAATGAATCAAAGAGTTGGCTTTTTTAAAGAATGAATAAAATTGATAAAGCCCTAGTAAGTCCTATCAAAAAGGGGGGAAAAAGATTCAACTGCATGCAATGAGGAATGAAAATGGTGAAATCACTACACAGTCTGTGGAAATTCAGCTAATCAATACTTACTTCAAAAATCTTTACTCTCATAGGATGAAAAACACAGAAGAAATTAACAGATTTCTAGATATGTATGAATTATCAAGCTGAATCAAGATGTAAAAATTCTCAATAACCCAATAATAGTTAATGAGATTAAAAATGTAACTAAAAGTTTACTAAGAAAGAAAAGCCCAGGTCCTTATATATGCATTGCTTCATTCTGCAAGAAATTTAGAGAAGATTTAACACCAATACTCTTGAAACTCTTTAATGAAATTGAAAGGGAAGTAATACTCCCTCACTCACTCCTGGAGACAAGTTTTACACTGACACCAAAACCAGTGAAAGGCCTAACCAAAATCAGGACTCCAGGCCAGTCTCTTTAATTAGCATACATGCAAAAATCCTCAATAAGATATTAACAAACATAATGCAACAAATCATCAACAAAATTATATACCATGATGAAGAAGGATTCATCCTAGGAATACAAGGATGATTCAACATACGCAAATCAACAATCCAACGTATCAACAAAGACAAAAACAAAAATCATATGATCTTCTCAATAGATTCAGAAAAAAGTTTTGACAATTTTTCCAATACTAATTCATAAAAAAAAAACTCTACAGAAAATCAGAATAGATTGTTTTTATCTCAATCTGATAAAAGCTATCCATGGCAAAACAATAGCAAACATCATACTAAATGGACAAAGCCTGAAAGCTTTCATTCTAAAATCAGGAACAAGACGTGGATGTCCGTTATCACCATTCCTTTTCAACGTAGGTATGGAATCATAAGCCAGAGCAATTAGATAAGAGAGAGTAGTAAAAGGAATAAGGACAGGAAAAGAGAAGTTAAACTATCATTATCCAAAGGTGACATAATACTATAAATAGAAAACCTCATAAACTCTTCCAAAAAAAACTTTCTTGAGTTGATAACCAAATTCAGTAATGTGGCTGGATTCAAAGTCAACACACCAAAGCAAGTGGTGTTCCTGTACACAAGCAACAAACTCATGGAAAGAGAAATTAGGAAAACCACATCCTTCACAATAGCAGTTGAAAAAAAAGCAATACTTAGTAATTAATTAACAAAGTAAAATATCTGTTACATTCTGGGTATGATAGCACCCACCTATAATCCCAGTAGTAGGGAAGCTAGGGCAGGATGATTGCTATGAGTTTGAGGCCGGACTTGTTTATAAAATGAGCTCAATGCCAGGCTGAACTTTTCAGTGAGGCCCTGTCTCAAGAGGGGAAAAAAACAGAAAGAAAATAAAAAAGAAAGAGAAAGAGAAAAAAATACAGTAGTCTGAACAGGAGATTAAGGAGAATATCAGAAAATGTAAAGCTAGCCCTTGCTCATGGATAGTAAGAACCAACATAGTGAAAATGGCCATACTCCTAAAATGGTTATACATATCAAATGCAATCTCAATCAAAATGCCATTTAAAAGATGCCATTTGCATACCTCACAGAATTAGAGAAAACATTCCTAAAATCCACCTGAAACCAGAGGAGACTTAGAATACCAAAGGCTATGCTGGGCAACAAAGGCAAAGCAAGAGAAACGTCAATCCTTGACTTGAAATTATACTACAAAGCTACTGTAATAAAATCAGCATGCTATTGGCAGCAAACAAACAAAACCAAGCACCCAGAGCACTGTGCCAGCCCTGCCTCCAGGGCACACTGAGACAGCAATTGAGAGTGGGCATGGTGGTGCACACCTCTAATCCCAGTGCTTGGGAGGCTGAAAATAAGACAGATACTGAGTCCAATTTATGTAGTGAGACCCCGTAAACCCTGTAGATCTTGTACTAAATACAAAAATAAGCAAGCAAACAAACAAAAAACAAGCAGACCTCAGGATCAGTGGAACAGATTGGAAGATGTAGACACAACTTCAAACACACTCAGCCATGTTATCTTCCACAAGGGGACCAAACATGTTTACTGGAAGAAATATAACCTCTTTAATAAATGGTGCTGGAAAAACTGGCTCCCTAAATGCTGAAGACTAAAACTAGTTGTACATCTAACACCATGCACTAAAGCCAAAATGGATCAGAGATCTAAATATTAAATCAGAAATGTTAAATATATTGAAAGACAAAAGATAGAAATCTTGAACACATACATCAGGCAGAGTTCATGAACAAAGCCCAAAATGCATGGGATGTACTTCAATGAATCAACAACTGGAACCTCATCTTATGAAAAAGCTTTTGCACATCAAAAGAAATCTCCAATAGGATGAAAAGACAACTCACAGAGTGGGGAAAAAATAGGAATTGTCATTCAGACCAAGGACTTATATCTACAACTTACAAAGGACTGAAAAAAAAATCAGATCCTTCAAATTTAAAGACTCAATCCAGGGGCCTGGCAGGATCGCTCAGTGGTCTAAAGTGCCTGCTTAGGAAAGCTTGAGCAGCTGCAGGGACCGCGGTTCAATCCCCAGCACCACATGCTGCGCCAGCCCTGCCCTCAGGGCAGGCTGAGCCAGCCATAAAAACAAACAAACAAACAAAAGTTCTAAAAAAATACAAATAGTAAATAAATATACTAAAAATGTTCAGCATCATTCATCATTTTAGAAATGTAAATTAAAACAACACTGAGATTGCATCTCACCCCAGAAAGAATGGCTTTCATCAAGAAATCAACCAATAACAAATGCTGGAGGGACTGGAGGGGAAAAGGAGCATTTCTCCATTATTGGTCGAAATGTAGACTGGTGCAACCGCTTTGGAAATGCATGTGGAGATTCCTCAAAATCTAGGATGAGAAGTCTCCTTTGAATACCCAGCTATTATTCTGGGTATTTTCTAGGAAGAATTAAAAACACCACACCAAAGTAATATATGTGCACCTGTGCTTATATCAGCACAATTTATCATATCTAAATTTTGGGAAAGACTCAAATGCACATCAACCAAGGAATAGCTAAGAAAGATGCTGCATTTCTGTACAATGGAGTACTATTCAGTTATAAAGTAGAATAAGCTTGAGACTTTCACAGGTAAATAGATGCAACTAGAGAACATACTCATAAGTGAAAATAAATCAAACTCATGTGTAAAAATCATAATCTACGTAGTGTAGAAGCTGAAAGAGTAAAGAAGATCCAAAAGGCACAATAAATATTGTGAAACAGGGAAAACCTGTTCAGAAAGAAAGAGGAACTTAGATGAGGAAATGAGAAAAGAAGGGAGGGTAAACTAATTTCTTCTCTCTCTCTCTCTCTCTCTCTCTCTCTCTCTGGTCCAGAGACTCACTTTGCAGCTCAGTCTTATAGCTATCCTCCTATCTGAGCCTCCTCAGTGCTGGGATTATAGGTGTATACCACCACATGCTGTGCCACTCGGGGCTCTGGGGCCGGCATGACATGCAGTACTGGGGATCGAACCCGGGTCCTTGTGCTTGCCAGGCAGGTTCTTAAACCACCAAGCTATCTCCCCAGCTTATGTTACTAATTTCTATTTGTTCCAGGGAAGGGCCTGTGCTTTTATTGTTTGATCAGTTTTTCATATCTGGGTCCTGCAATCTGAGCAACTACTTTGCAGATGCCAACACACAATGTTTTAACCACTGTTACTGTTCTACTGCCTTGTTTTGAAATTTTGTATCAGAGCATTTATTGATTTTTGCATTAAAAAGTCCTCAGAGTAAAAAAAAAAAAAAAAAAAATATCCAACCAGACCTCCAGGGCCAAGGTTTTGTGTCTAGGGATTATGGAGTCCTGACTGTGGTCCCCCCATGGAGCTTCCTGCGAGCTCTTCTCGTGCTAACTTGTTTTGTGTCTGTTTTCCACTTTATTAACTCTGGGTGAGTGGGGATGTGATTGTAGCTATAGATAAGATAATTACAAGGAAAGTCAATAAAACCTCATCCTAGAGTATTTTAAAGTATTTAATTTTTAAATGGAGAAACATTCACTCATCCAATACTTAGTAAGTTCCTACTATGTATCTGGAACTCCTCCCAACCCTGGAAGATGGCAGAGGCAGGACAGAGCAGCTGCTTAGTCTATCCAAGAGCTATTCTGGTCTGATGGCCCATAGGAACGCTTTAATCAGAGGCCTGGAAGGAGTCTCGTTTACTTTATAATAAATACCTTAAAATGTATCTATGTTGACATAAAGAATATATTTTTATAAAAAATAACCAAAATTTTAAAGACAAAAAGTTATGAAAATCTTCTTGTTGTGTTACATTTATGCATAAATTTCTCTAATGTTTGGATTAACAGATTTTCATATCTATGTCTACATCTAATCTGTTATAATACGTTGTTTGAGTTGAATTATATGAAAAAATCAGACATCATACAGACAGGAAGCTAGAAAAGGAGCAAAGATATGACAGATTTTCCAGGTAGTTGTGAGTATTTTTTAATGCTATACCAACTTGACAGGGAATGTTTTCTTCTTCCTATTTCCTGGTGAAATACACTTAACATAAAAGTGACTATCTTAGCCATTGGTAAGTGTATAGTGATGTTAAAACGCAGCCACCACCGCCGCGCTTCTCCACTCCTCTATTTTATATTGTACAGCACAAACTCTGTAACTATTAGCAACAACTCTCCGTCCTTACCCACATCAGCTCCTGGGAACCATCATTCTACTTTCTGTCTCTATAATTTTGATTACTCCAAGTATCTTATGTAGAAAGAATCATACACTATTGGTCCTTTGGGGACAGGCTTTTTCACTTTCATAATGTGACAAGTGGTGTCTCCTTTAAATGCCATTTGTAATGTTGAGTATGAATTCATACAGTATTACTGAACTTTTCTTTATCATCATAAACCCTTACATTGTTCTTACACTGTGAATGGGTCTTTTACCTATGTGTGATTTTGTGATATCTTGCATTAGTAATTTGCAAAATATTGATTCACTGAAGCATAGAGATCTTCAAGATGTTGACACATTTTATTTCCAATATAAAAAAGAATAATCTCATCAAGCTCATCAGAACAGTCACTAATTTTTAGAAGTTGTCAGCCTTGAGGAGGCATATACAACCTTTCAAAATTGTAATTTTACTTGAAAGTTAAAATTTGATCACTGACAACGAAGATTACCATTGTTCTCTTTAACATGACAGGCCTACTTTGTTTCTTGAAAAAATGTCTGCCGAATCTCGTATCTGACAAACTATACTTGGTCTATCAGGAGTTCTCTTAATTTAAAATGAATCTTCATAAAAACTGTGCCCGGTTAAGTTTGCAACTGCAGCAATTAACAGCTGTATCAGGCACCAGGGTTTTCTATAGAGGTAATTCATATACTGTACCTAATGCAAGCCTCCCACTTTGTTACGTGGTATAGTACAATAATGACTACTGAGAGGTAGCTATATAATAGAATTCATTATTTTTCTTGATTCACACTGTTGACCGAAATGCACATTTAAAAATTTTTTTTTTATCCTTTGAGCATGCTTTACGGAAGATTTCAATGACTGTTGCAGAGTTTAGCTTTGACTCACACTAAAGGACCAGCAGCTTTACCTACCATTACTGCTACATCCAGACAAATCTCTTGGCAATGGTTCCATCTATGGAATTCTTAAGGGCTGTAGTTTGATGTATCCCTCAAAGTGGTGGAATACACCAAATTATGTGCTGGAACATAAGCTCCAGGGCAATCGTCTTGGAGGTAAGGCCCTCGTGTGTGGGTTAACGTGGCTGGCATGGGGACAGGTTAGTCACTGTAAGAGTGAGTTGTTATGAAGGCGTGCGTACCATGCTGCTCACCAGCTCGCTCATGCTTTGTTGTCCTTCCACCTTCCATGCTGGGACGACACAGTGTGGAAGCCCGTTTACCATGTTTGGACCTTCATCTTGGGCTTTCAACCACCAAATCTATGAGAAGTAGAGAAGGAGATTTCTTTTTCTTTGGAAATGATATGTCAGCGGCATTTGTCACAGCAACACATGCGCACACGCGCGTGCACACACACACACACACACACACACAACAGAAATTTGATACAAAGAGATTGAGTTGTCGCTATGACAAATCCTCAAAAAACATGGAAGTGGCTTCACCTGCATAATGGGTAGAGGTAAACAGTTTAGAGGCAGAGGCTAGAAAAGACCCAGAGCACCTTGAGTAGAACTTTACGAGTATTCTGGAGAAGGCTCCGAATAAGAGGAGAAATGCTGGGAAAGGAGATTACTCAAGTGGTTGTGATCAGAGTTTTGGAAATATATACAGTAAAGGTCATGCTGATGAGGGTGTAGGAGTGAGGAACAAGGTAACTGGAGTCAAGGCCATCCTTGTTATACAGCTTCAAAGCGTCTAACACCTGTATCCATGTCTTAGGAATTTGGAAGGCAGAATTTAAGGTAGAGCTATCTGGTGTAAAGCTTTTCTAAGGAAACTACAGGAGCTCTGAGACTACTTTAAACTGTAAAATAACAGGGGAAAGAAATGACTTTAAGATAAGATATATAATTAAAAGATAAGTGGAACTGAAAGATTTGGAAAATTTGCAAACTAAATATGTAAAAAGTGAAAGAAGTTGTTTGAAAATAAAACCCAAATGGGAGGCTGGCAATATGACTCAATGGCAAGATATGGCTGCTTAGGCAAGCCTAAGCAACTTCAGGGACCACGGTTCTATCCCTGGCACCACATGTTGCACCAGCCCCACCCCCAGGGCAGGTAGAGCTGGCCATATGGAAAGAAAGAAAGAGAGAGAGAGAGAGAGAGAGAGAGAGAGAGAGAAAGAGAGAGAGAGAGAGAGAGAGAAAGTTAAAATAAATAAATAAGCAAGCTTAAATAAAACCCAAATGGCACAGCCAAGTGACCGCTAAAAAGATTAGTTAGCATAGAAGAGTCCAAGGCGGTAGCAAAAAAGTTTCAAAGATATTTCAGAGAATACCCAGGTTGCCCTTACCCTTACAGCTCCAGAGCTCTCACAGGGAAGAGGGGGACAGAATGAGATTCCCTTCCTGCTCTCTGTCCAGGATGTCATCAGGCCTCTGCCCCCTGCATCCCACTATGGTAGTGCTCCGCTGTCCTGGCTGGGCTCAAGCAGGCCCAGGCCCATAGAAGAGCCGCTCAGTACAAGGTAGAAATCATGGTGGTCTCAATAGGATGTAAACTCAGTAGATACATTTGGTGCAAGAGTCATGTGATCATTGCTTCCTCCCCCTCGATTTCAAAGGCTCACACATTCACAGATCACAACTGATAGGAGGCAGCCTAACAGCCATTCCTGAGCACCAGCCCTGACCCGTGACGTCCCAGTGATACTCCATGACTGCTTGCATCCTGAAGCGTTTTAAGACCAGAATCACTTATCATTCTTATTATAACATATAAGGGTGACATTATCCATCTTTTTAATACCATTTCAAGTTTCAAAGGATGTAATCATTCTTTTAATCATAACATCAGTATAATTATTGAACGCTATTCAGTCTTGAAAATCACTTGAACTGTAGGCAGAGCTCCTGAAAATGCCTGAGTCCTCAAGGTGATGGGACAGCGCTAGCACACTGAGCAGAAGCAGCCGTGCCTCTTTCCTGCTCTAGGGATGAGCCGGTCTTTTCACTTCGTCTTAAGGTTACTTACTTGGATCTCAATAGTAGTCACCCGCTCCTTCAACAGGTAAAATTTTTTAGCTGAAGATCACATGTCAATCAAAGAAAGACCTTTCATTTCTTAATGTTGGCATGGACTACTTTTATTTGCTTTTTTTTGTCTTTTTGAGACAGGGTCTCACTATGCAGTTCAGGCTGGTCTCGAACTCACACTGATCCTCCTGCCTCAACCTCCCAAGTGTTGGGATTACAGGTGTGAGCCAACATGCCCGGCCTGTTTATATTCATTTAGTGAGTTTTAGGCTTCCTCTCTGTTCTTGAGTAGTTGTATTTTGTTGCAGGGTCAGCTCTCCCAAGTTTCTGGTTGCTCCTCCACCCTAAGGATGTTGAGTTTTCTAGTCCAAGGCTCTAGTCATTTCTTTAGCTGAGAAGGCTTCCAGGGGCAGCGAAGCCATGCTCAATGGGCAGCTCAGTGATCTACCTCTAAGCACAGGCAGGCATCACGAACTAGCTGTGAGGGACCTCAGAGCCCACCTTCTTCTCGGATACAAAGGACACAGGCATGTTCTCCAGGGCTGAAGGCTGGCAGGATGCACCCGTCTTTCCCCTTGTCCTTTGTGTCTCCCCTCAAAGATTTGTACTGTCTCTTCTCACTCGGGGGTCCAGGGCTTCCCAAGTGACAGCCTCCGGCGTCCTCTACAACCAGACCCCAAGGGAACATCTTACTTTGCCGCCTGCATGTCCTTGCCCTCAGCTCCCCACAGACCCAGAGTTTGTGCATCTAGAGGATCCTGGACTTTCACTGGAGCTGGAAGAGGAGCACTGGAGTCTGAGCTGTTTATTCCAGCTTTCATTTGGCCCTACCAAAGTGCATGCTCATGGGAGGGGATGCACAGTTCTTTATATCAATGATTTCGGCCCCAATTCTGGTTCTCCTTAGAATAATAGGCAACTATTTTCAGAATTCGTTCTTCTTTTTTAATAGTTATACTATTTACTTATTTATTTATCTATTTATCGTGGCTGGTTCACTCTGGGGGCAGGGTTGGCACAGCATGTGGTGCCAGGGATCAAACTGTAGTCCTTCTGTACTTGCTTAAGCATGCCTAAGCAGGTACTTTAGACCACTGAGCTATCTCACCAGCCCTCAGAATTCGTTCTTTTTTAAAAATTTTATCTTCACTGTAAGGTTAAAAATGACTACTAAGGGGTCCGGCAGGATGGCTCAGTGGTCTAAAGTGCCTGCTTAGGAAAGCTTAGGCAGCTGCAAGGACCGTGGTTTGATCCTCGGCACCACATGCTGCGCCAGCCCTGCCCTCAGGGCAGGCTGAGCCAGCCATAAAAATAAAGAAACAAACAAACAAACAAAAGTTCTGAAACAAGAAAAAATTAAAATAAAATAAAATAAAATTCTTTTAAAAAAATAACTACAAAGAATGGCTGATTACATGAATGAAGACATAGAAATATTAATTTGGAATTTGAGATCTTTAATATGTACAAACCATGCATTGTGGTATGTCGTTTGGAGCTAGTTTTGACTGGTTATTAAAACTTTTTTAACTTACTTGTAGCACCAGTTCACAGGGGGTACATTGCAGTGAAATTCTACATTTTTTATGCAAGGCTCTGTGACCAAATCCCAAGATCCATTAGTAGAAAAATATGCATGCCTCTTGTGCCCTATTATGAAAATGTGCCTTATCTTACCTGATTAAACTGTCAGCTCTTATTAAAATAGATTCATGTAGCTAAGGAAACTCAAGCGTGGTCTATCTCTCAGGGAAGTGTAGATAAATTGTTGTCTCAGTAAAATCTATGTGTATTATCAGGATTTCAGTTTGTGTGACCCTTAGGATGTGGAGAAACCCATCTATGGCTGCTGAGGGGGAAAACAATCTCCAGATTAACTCTGCTGATGGTGTGAGGGAAGAGGAAGACAGAACAACTGCCCGCAGACATTTCTGGGTTTATGGATCATCCTCTGGTCTTCAACAGGGCTGGGATTCTCCCCAAAGGCAGAGAACTTTTGATTCAAGCAAGCAGATTTTTCTCTGTCTTTTGAAAAA
>PVJA010012601.1:0-51544 GCA_004027025.1 Myocastor coypus | reverse complement strand
TTTTTTTTTTTTTTTTTTTTTTTTTTTTTTTTTGTCTTTTTGAGACAGGGTCTCGCTATGCAGTTCAGGCCGGCCTTGAGCTCACTTTTGTAGCCCAGGCTGGTCTCGAACTCGCACCGATCCTCGTGCCTCAGCCTCCTGAGTGCTGGGATTACAGGCGTGAGCCACCACGCCCGGCTCAACGTTCTCTCTTGAGTCTACTTATACACAGGATTTCTGCCTGGGCTGTTACCTGTCTTCTCCTGACATCTGTCTTACACAATACCACTAATAGGAGGTAATGCTTTATCTGAAGTAGGGCTTATATAAATTCTTAATTGTTATGACTCATGAATACTATAATTATTCCCATTTCATAGATAAAGAAAGAGATATGGAAGTGAGCTTAAGAGCCCTACCCAGGCTCATACAGCTATTAAGCGGCAGGTAGCCCAGGAGTGGAAGCTGTGTAGTCTAACTCAAAAGACCACTCGAGGTGATACTGCCTTCTTCCCCAGTGTGTGATCTAGCTGTGGTTATGTGGCCAACTCCTACTCATTATTTAATTATTTAGATATCGATTTCCTGGTAGGTTATGCACCCCTTCTGGGATTGTTCCTATTGCAACTCTCAGTTCTCCATTTATAACACTTATCATATACGGTAACTCCCCTATAATGTTGTATTTACTCTTCTGTATCTGCATGAACTTCTGAGGCATAGATGGCAGTATTCTGTCTGTCTCTCTTGCTGTTTTATCTCCAACAGCTCTTAGGAAGCTTGGCATTCAGCAGGAGGTCAGTAAATGCTTGAAGTAGAGTTAGCTCCTTACTTCCTCTGGCTTAACTTAGCTCCACTAAAAACCTTGCACAGTTCTTTCAGCAGGAAAATCTTGATCCTATTCTTATTGAATTCAGCTTCTAAAGAAGGAAATGAAAACTTCTCCTTTTTAGGGGAACATAGAATTATATGACTAGAGGGAGACTTTCTTATGGTTGATAGGGCCTCATCCTGTGGACCAAGTTATCACTCTGTCAGGCTTTGGTGCACTTTGGCTACCTTCTTCCCCCATAAAGTTCTCATTTGCAGAAGAGAAAAACCAGAAGCGGCTTGTTGCTTTCTATAAGGCCTCACCAAGGAATTCTCATTTCTCATTTAGAATGTTCACCAATATCATGTAATGCTGAAGTTAGAAGAGACAACAGACAGTTACTCATCAAATGCAAACTAATTGTGAGAGAAAACTGAATTCCACAGAGGTCCAAATCATCCACTCTAACTGGCTAAGACAGAGATACAATCCATATCTTTCATTTAAGTAATAACTTGATGGACTAACATTAATTTATGAAACATTTTAAACTTTTGCATTTATAATAAATGTATTGTCTCAGAGAAATGCATAGTTATTCATATGAGTCATGTAATATTAGCACTACAGAAACAAGGTTAAATATTTTTGTTAAAGGGGGGCTGGGGAGATAGCTCAGGGACACAAGTGCCTGCCTGGCAGGTGCAAGATCCTGAGTTTGGTCCTCAGTTCCCTCCCTCACACATACAAAAGTGAAAGGCTAAATAAACATTCAGAAAATTCAATATCATTTGATGATTTTTCATAAATACCAATGTAACCATGAAGCTTGTATGCAGATGAATAAGACATTAATAATAAAAGTTTTTAAAAATTAAGTGTATGGGTACAGTTTAGGTATACATAATGATCACATTTATTGTAGGGAATTTCTACCTGCGCAGGATATATCTTTTTTTTTTTTTTTTTTTTTTTTTTTTTTGTGGTACTGGGGATTGAACTCAGGACCCTATGCCTGCCAGTCAGGTGCTTATTATTCTGAGCTATCTCCCCAGCCCATACAGGTTATATTCTACTTTTTTCCCCATTGCTCCTTCCTCCTTTAAGCCCCTCAGTCCTCCTTATTCATGCAATTTTGCTTCCATATTTTCTTTCTTTTCTCATTATTTTTTCTCTTTCTTCTGTTCCTCTTCTCTCCTCTCTAATTTCCCTTCCCATGTGAACGATTTCTTCCTATTTTGCAATATCTGTTACATATTTTTGTTTTTATTGATACATCAGTTTCTCACACCAGAGAAACAATATAGCATTTATACATATATGTTTATTTCACTTAGGAGTATGGTCTCAGGGCACATCCATTTACGAAGAAATGCCTCAAGTTTATCTTTCTTTATGGCTGAGTAGTACTTCATTGTGTATAAATAAACTGCATCTTCTTTATTCATTGCTTGATGGACATTTGGACTGTTTTCAAGATTTAGGTACAGACTGTGCTGCTATAAATATGGGTATGCATGTATGACTGTAATGTGAAGCTTTTAATTCTTTTGCAAAGACATCAAGAATGGAATAGCTGGGTAAAGTGAGATCTGTAGTCCTAGGTTTTTGGGGAATCTCAACAATGATTTTCACAGTGGTTGCACTGGTCTGAGCTCTCACTAATAGTGGATAAGAGTTTCTTTTTTCCCCAAAGCCTTACCAGCATTTGTTATTCATTGATTTCTTGATGATAGCTATTTTTTTTTTTTTTTCCTGGGGTGAGGTTGAGTCTCAGCATTGTTTTACTTTGCATCTCTCAAATGACCAGTGGTGCTGAACAGTTTTTCATACATTTATTTGTCATTCATATTTCTTCATCTGAGAAGTATGTGTGCATCTCAGATGCCCATTTTTGGACTGGATCTTTAAATGAGGGGGTACGATTTTTTCATTTATTTATTTATGTATGTATGTATGTATGTATGTATGTATGTATGTATGTATGTCTTTTTGAGACAGGGTCTCGCTATGCAGTTGAGGCTGGCCTTGAGCTCACTTTTGTAGCCCAGGCTGGTCTTGAACTTGCACTGATCCTCCTGCCTCAGCCTCCCGAGTGCTGGTATTACAGGCGTGACCCACCACGCCTGGATTTTTCATATATATATATATATATATATATATATATATATATATATATATAGTAAAACATTATTTACTTATTTAGTACAGGGTCTCACTACACCACTCAGACTTGCAGTGATTCTACTGTCTCAGCCTCCCCAGCACTGGGATTACAGGTGTGCTTCATGCACTCCAGGTTCTAGGGCAGCATGACCTGTGCTACTGGGAACTGAACCCAAGTCCTTGCACTTGACAGGTAAGTGCTTAGACTATCAAGCTATCTCCCAGCCCTATATAACTCTATATATTAATGCTTTGAGGAAAAACTGACTAAATTTTTTTCCTATTACATGGGTTGTTTTTTTCACTTTGTGGATGATTTCTTTTGTTATGCAAAAGCTTCTCAATAAGATGAAATCCTGGTTGTTGATTCTTTGTAATATTTTCCATGTGATCAGCGTTTTGTTCATGAAGTCTGCCTATAACAATGTCTTCAAGATTTCTACCTATCCTCTCTTCCAGAACGTTTAGTGCTTCTGTTTTAGTTCTTAAATCTTTGATTCATTTTAATTTTAGCTTAGTGCATGCCATGAGATGTGGATTTAGTTTTAGTCTTTGGCATGTAGAAAGACAGTTTTTCCAGCACCATTTACTATAGAATAGTTTTCTTTCAGTGAATATGTTTGGTCTCTTTGTCAAAGATTATGTAGCTGAATATGTTTGGAGTTATTTCTGCATCTTATGATCTGTTTCCTCAGGTCTATTTTTTTTGTTTTTTAATCACAGCTTTGGAATACAGTTTCAAGTTGGGGATTGTGATTCCCCTGCCTTGCCTTTGTTGCCTAGAATTGTTTTTGCTATTCTAGATTTCTTCTAGTTCCAAATGAATTTTAGGATTGTTTTCTCTAATTTGGTAAGCTGTTTTGAAATGCTTGCATTAAATCTGTATTATAATTTTGGAAGAACAGCCATTTTCACTATGTTAGTTCTTCCTACATAAGAGCAAGAGATATGTTTCCATGTTTCAATCTCCTTTTTAGAATGCAGTAGTTTTCAGTGTCAAAATCTTATACCCACTGTTTGATTCCTAAGAATTTGATATTTTTGATGCTATTGTGAAAGGTGTGTTTCCCATTTCTCTCTCAAGGTTTTTTTGTTTGTGTACAGGAATGCTGTTGATTTTAGCATTAGTGTGCAGTTATGCAACTAACTTTAGTCGTTAAATCTAGAGGTTTTTTGATGCAGTTTTTCAGGTCTTCTATGTAGAGTATCACGTCATCTGAAAATAATTATAATTTCACTTCTTCCTTTCATGTGTTTATTCTTTTTATTTATTTCTCTTATCTAATTGCTCTGGCTAAGGATTCCAGAACTATATTGAATAAGAATGGAGATAGTAGATATCCTTGTCTTGATTCTGATTTTAGAGTAAAGACTTTCAGTTTTTTGCCTATATAGTATGATGTTGATTGTTGGGTTTAGATGGCTTTTATCAGATTGAGTAAAGACTACTCATCCCAATTTTTTGTGGGGCTTTTCATCATTAATAGGTGTTAGACTTTGTCAAATGCTTTTTCTGCATCTAATGAAATAATCATATAATTTTTGTCCTTGGCTCTGTTAATATTGTGTATCACATTTATTGATTTAAGTATGTCAAACCATTCCTGCACCCTGGAATGAAACCTATTTTGGAGTGGTGTGTAATCTTGATGTTTTCCTGCATTTTGTTTACCAGTATTTTATTGAAGATTTTTATATGCATGCTCATTAGGGGGATTGACATAAAACTTCCAGGAATGACTTTGGGAGTATTGATTCCCTTTCAATTTCATGAAAAAGGTTGAAAAGTAGTGATATTAGGTCTTCTCTAAGTTTTGTGTAAAATTCAGTAGCGAATCTGTAAGGACCTGGGCTTTTCTTTATTGGTAGGTTTTTAATTACATCTTTCTTTTCATTGACATAGGATTATTTGGAATATTTATATCTCCTTGTTTCAGGTTTGGCAATTCATTTGTATCCACGTATTTGTCCATTTCTTCTGTATTTTCCATATTATTAGAATACAAGTTCTCAAATTAGGTAGTGGTTATCTTATGGATTTATACAGAATTAGTTGTGGTTTCATCCTTTTCATTCTCAGTTGCCTAGATCTAAGACTTTTTCTTCCTTTTATCAATAAGGTTGGCTAAGTATGAATTTTATTTAATCTTTTAAAGAACCAACTCTTCAATCCGTTGATTCTTTGTAGTGTTTTCTTATCCCTAATCACATAAATTTTTGCTCTGATCATTATAATTTCTTCTCTCACATGAATTTTGAGCTTCACTTGTCCTTTTTTTTCTAAGAGTTTGATATTCAACATTAGGTTGGGGGCCAGTGAGATGGTTCAATGGTCTAAAGCACCTGCTTAGCAAAGCTTAGGCAACCACAGTAACTACATGCTGTGCCAGTCCCACCCCGAAGGCAGGCTGAGCCAGCCATAATAAACAAACAAATAAGTAAATAAGTAAATAAATAAATAAACAACATTAGGTTGTATACTTGAGCTGAGTGTTTTTCTGTTGTTCTCCTAGGGCTGCTTTCATTACTTCCCATAGTCTTTGATGTGTTACATTAGCATTCATATTTAATTGTATAAATTATCTGTTTCTTCTTTAATCTTTTTATGAACCATTTGCTGTGTAAGAGGATGTTATTTAATTTCCATATATTTGTGTAGTTTTTGTGTTTCTTTTGCTACTTGTTTCCTATTTCATTGAACTATGGTCTGACAGTGTGCATGGAATAACTTAAATTATTATTTACATTTACTTATGAGTTAGTATATGGTCTGTTTTGGAGAATGTCCCATATGTAGCTGAGAAGAATGTGTATCCTGATGTTGTGGGCTGGAACACTCTGTTGACATCTATGAAGTCCATTTGTTCACAGATTTAGTTCAGTCTTGATATTTCACTGTTGATTTTTTTGTGACAATGGGCTATTCACGTCCCCCATTACAAATGCATTAGTGCTTATTTGATGTTTTATGTCCTTTAATAATTTGTTTCAGATAGTTGGTTGTGCTGGAATTTGGTACATATGTATTTATGAGTGTTATCTCTTCCTTCTTGAGTTTTCCCTTCACAAGTATATAGTGGTTGCTGTCTTTTTTGATCAGCAGCCTGGCTGTGGCTTGCTGGGATCATATAGTGGTTTAGCAGTCTGCAATGTGTTTCTCTTGATCACTCTTGACTTAAAGTTTACATTGTTTGCAAATAGAATAGCTACCCTGATTTCATCCTAGTTCCTATCACAGGAAGTATTGTTTTCTATGTGTTGACTTTTAGTCTATCAATTTCTTTTTAAGTTAAATATGTTTGTGTGTAAAATGTTGTTAAATCTTGTTTCTTGATTCAATCTTCCAGTCTGTTTCTTTTGATTGATGAATTAAGACCATTTACAATGATCACTATAAATGATGTATAGTGATTTATCCTTGTCATATTATTTTTCCATTTTTGGTTCCCTGTCTTTCTCTTATACAAGTTTTTCTAGTATAAATAATATTATATGATCTGATCACCTCAGTATTTTCTATAGAAACATATTTCCCATTTACCCTAATAGGATTGAGTAGAGAAGGTTGGTATCCTAATCTGCTTGCTATTTTACTTCTAGGACAGAATACCCTAGAATGGATAATTTACAAAAAAAAAATTTCTTAGTCTGGGGATATAGTTCAGTGGCATAAATGCCTGCCTGATAGGCACAAGGTCCAGAGTTCAATTCCTGGTACAAAAAAAAATCAATAATCTATTTCTCATAGTTCTGGAGACTGAAAGTCCACTATTAAGGAGCTGGCACCTGGCAAGAGTTTTCTTTCTGTTCATCCCATAGAAGAAGACTGAAGAATGAAGGTAGATCAAATTAAGACATATATATATATATATATATATATATATATATATATATATATATATAATGCACAGTTGTACTACCTCACCAACTCCTGTGATGACTACCTACCTTGATCCATACCTTACGACCTGTTATTAGGTCCTGATTTCCAAATCACTGCTGCATAGAGAATTAAATATTTGATAGTAACTTTTGGGGGACACAGTTGAATCATAGCAGGAAGATACTTTTGAGATAATTTTATTGTTATGTACAATTTTCACAATCCCAGAATAAACTTTTAAGCATTTCATCTTTTATTTTTTATAATGAAGATGTACCTTACTTATTTATAAAGTGAATATGTCATTAGAGTGATACTGCAAAGTCATGAAGTGTGTACTTGTGTGATACTGATATTCCATAGTGCTCAAATATTAATTTAGGACATCGTTTTATGATTTATCATATAGGATTTATAAGAATAGGTGTGTGTATCATTTTTTTAAAGGAAGAAAAAAACTTTGAATGTATTAGCAGCAGTGTGTGTACTGTGTGTGGTGAACATATGGATGGAACTCATTGTGTATTTTTGTTTATTCTTTTTTGGCAAACTTGGGTGTTTATCTGAGTAGATCTACTGGCATTAGGATGTCTGTTACACTGATCTTTCTCTGTGCTTAGCCAGTGTGATGCTTCATCTTGATTGCCAACTTTGCTGGCTTGAGAGGTTAGGAAAGCACACTTCTGGGTATGTCTGGTGGGTCATAGAGGCATCACCTTGGGAACTTTATGACTGGTTCTTTCTGATTATAACTGTGAGTTCAGCACTTTTCCTCTGCCTGACCCTTCCACAATGAGGCGTCTTCCTTGAAGCCAGCTGACTATGAACTAAAACTTTGGAAACCATGAGTTAAATATAAACATCTCTTGTTCTAAGTTGTGTATGTTGGAAATTTTGTCCCTGCTACAAGTGTTGACCAATACAGCTGGCTGCTCCATGCACTTAATTCAGCTCATTGGTAGAAAGCACTTAGCATTTTCAATGTTACCCCACAGAGCTCTGTATTCATAATATTGTTTAGAACTTTGGAGAAATAATTTACTCAGAAATATTTCCTTTATTTCATTATCATATAGCAAAAAGAAACACTCAAGGGAAAATCAAACTTCTGCTTGAGATTGGGCCAAAATATAACACTTACTTGAAAGATTTATTTTTATTGCATAGCTTTATAAATAGAACAATAACTGGACAGTTTCTTAAAAAGTTTTCTTGATCTAAAACTTTCTTATCCCACAGTTTTTTTTGTTTTTTTGGTATGCGGAGTGGAATGCAGGGACTTTTTATGCTAAGCACATGCTTTGGCATTGAGTACTGTTTTTCAATGAGAAAAAAGATAAAATAGCAATGCAACAGTTTCAAAACAGGTTAATAGGACAGTTACAATAATTAATACATTGCATATTGTTGTCTTCATAGTAGCAATTCAGAGGAAAAGATGTAGACATGATATCTTGCTCAAACACTATTAGTACAAACCTTTCTTCTCATTGAACTAAGATAAAGTAGGTGTATATGTATATCTTGTATATGAATATATATATATATATATATATATATATATATATATGTCTTTTATTTTGGCTTCTTTTTTCTTTTGTTTCATCAGAAATGGGTGTTCCATGCTGTTAGAGAAGATGTATGTGGAAAAGTCCTTAAAGGATCTTTTAAGGGTTAATTGAATTCTTCAGACCAATAGCTTACTTAACTTTAATTTAAGAAAATAATGATCCTTACCTATTTTATGTTGTTCATGTAGTCATGAAAAGCAGTCTTCTAAGGAAACTTAGTTCTCTTTCTCATCTTGCAAGATGGCAAGTAAAAAAAACTAAGAAACCAGACATTAAAGAGAAGAAACTCGAAGCCAAGAAGGCTTCTGCCAGTGGTACTGTTAAAAAGGGTAAGGTGAAGAAGACAAAAAAGTCCAAGAAGAGGAAGCCCCACCACAGCTGAAATTCTGTCTGGTTAGAGGAAGTGGTAGATACTCCTAATGCACTGTGTATTTCAGAAAGGCTTTGTACAAGAGAAAGTACATAACTTCTTAATCAAAGGTTGAGAAGAAAAAGGAGAAAGTTCTTGCTATGATCACAAAACCGTTCGATAGGGACAAGAATGGAGGTACCCAGATTAAGCTTTAATAAATGCCTAGATACTACCCTATTAAAGATGTGCCCTGAAAGCTCTTGAGCCAGGGCAAGGAATCCTTCAGTCTGCATGTAAGGAAACTACGAGCTAACATCACTCCTGGAGCCATCTGGATTATCCTCACCGGAAGTCACAGAGGCAAGAAAGTGGTCTTCCTGAGCAGTTGGACAGTGGCCTGCTACTTGTGACCTGACCTCTTAGCCTTAATCATGTTCCTCTACGAAAAACACACCAGAAATTTGTCATTGCCACCTCTGCAAAAATTGATTATCACCAAAGTGAAGATCCCCAAACTCCTTACTAATGCTTACTTTGGGAAGAAGAAGCTGCAGAAACCCAGACACCAGGAGGGTGAGATCTTTAACACTGAGAAAGAGAGATAACAGATTTCACAGAAGCACAAGGTGGATCAGAAAGCGGTGTGCTCACAGATTTTAGCGAAAATTAAAGCTGTTCCTCAGCTCCCAGGATATCTGCTTTTGCTCTGACAAATGGAGTTTATCTTCATAAATTAGTGTTCTAAATTTCTTACTAAGAACCTAATTAGATAACTGATACAACATTTAGAAAAAAGCAGTCTTCTAGTCAGCAACATATTAACCTACTTAATTAACATGTACTTTATCTACTTCAAGGTCAAGCAGGGTCCAGTTATGGACTATGGATAATTTTGCCTTTTTCCTTTTGGTAGCATCTTTTCCTCTCTACTTTTCTCCTTTAGCTTTATCTTATTGCATAAAAGTTCAGTAGGAATCTAACAATTGCAAGATAAAATTAAGTATAAAACCACAAAAAAGTCCTGAGAATTTGAGAGTTGCCTTTCAATTTCAGCAAAAAAAAAAAAAAAAAAAAAAAAAAAAAAAAAAAAAAAAAAAAAAAAAAAAAAAAAAAAAAAAAAAAAAAAAAAAAAAAAAAAAAAAAAAAAAATAATAATAATAATAATAATAATAACATGACTTCTGCCCTTGGCTTGGAGAAATTTGTGTGGCAAGTACAGGAGGCTTATTCTATTTGCATGCTTTTATTGAATACTTTATTTGCAGCAGAATCATACCTAAGTGGGGTCACTACTGAGGGGACACAGTGTCCAGGAAAGGGAAGTGCTATCCTGTTGATGCTACCAAAACCTGTTAAGGACTATTAATTTTGTTGTTCATTTAGGCATGCATGGTTGCCATAGTAACAACAATTTCACAGTTCTTTCAAGCCGTCTGTGCACCAAGAATCTCTCTTCTTTCTGTCACAGATGGAACCTCCTGCTTTCTCTTCTTATGAGCTACATATTCCTCTAGGATCCCTAGAGAGGCGATTCTTTGCTGGATCCAGATAAAGGAGAAACCTACATAATAATGAACCTCTCTCCCCTCTCGGCTATTTTAAAGAAGCAGAATGGGTAGTTTAGAAGGTAGATGATTATTGAAAATCTTGGTCAGCTGAAATGTGACTAAGTACTTGGCGAAGTTCACAGCTAATCTTTTATGCAGGGTGGCCAGGACACTGGGTGTCCTGATTAAAGCCAAAATTGTAAATTCTAGCACAAACTTCCAGTGGTACGCGGTAATAGGGTGCAATCTCTTGCCAACTCTTTTTCATAATTGAAGAACTTCTTAAGGACCATATAGAGTTCATAAAATAAGTTTCTTAAGGGAATACATTCATTTCTTAAATTTTATCTCTTTAACTGGGGATGATAGGGAAAGCCAATGTGTTTTTGAAAGCTTTTGTTTTTACTGAAAAATGATTATCATTGAAGACTTTACGCAATATGAGTCCTTATCTTGGATTGTGCCCTAATTACTTCATCTGCAATATACAGGCTTAAGTAACACATGGTTTCTCTTATATGGAAAACCCAAAATATAAATAAATATCAAAATAAAATATAGATAAGAAGAAGTAGGGAAATAGATCTTTTTTAAGTGGAAAGGGGAACAAAAGATAAAGGGAAGTGAGAGGGAGATAAGGGTAAGGGAAGGTGATAGAAGAAATGAGATGTGTTGTGTATGTTACCACCTTCCCATAAAGAATGTGATCATTATGTATAGCAAGCATATAGTCATAATACAAGCTGAAGAAGCAACTGAGAAGAGTTATAATTTATGGATTCATTATATACTAGCCAAATGAAGGGAGTTGAGACAGACAGGCTGTCTTTTTATAGCTATTGAAAAGAGATAATGTAAGTCCTTATAGAAACCTTAGCTGAAATATACATGCAAATATTAGGACACCTGCTTGAATATGTTTATCAAAAATTCATTATATTTTCCACCTCCTTCTGTCATTATTCTGATCATCAAGATGATCAAGAACAGATTTCTGTATTTCTTCGGAGCTTACTCATTCCTCTTCAAAATTCTCTTACCTAATAATACCTATTGTTCAATCATAAGTAAAATCTTTTATTAAGAGTAAATTATCTTTGAGAAGGGTTTAACTTGGGATTCTTTGTTGATCAAATGTATTGTCATTTCTCTTTTTCACTTTAGAGAAGAAACCTCTAGACTAACTATTCTTCTTAGGCAAGAAGGTTGAGCCTGGGTTATTCCGACTTCTAAAAGCAAGTGAGCATGTTTTTAGTTTTGTTTGTGTTTTGCAAGTCTTTGCACGGACTCCGGGTACTTATTTCTGGTAGATTCTCCCGTCCCAACCATTCTTTCTTGTCTCTTTTTATTTGTCTTCCCACATTATCAGCATAGACTCCTCCTATTTATTTATACCTAAGATCATAGTATTTTTGAATTGGAAATGCTTCCTATTTTCTCTTGTATGTTTCTATCCTCAAAAGTTGGTAATACTTGACTATGCTCTTGTTGTCTGTCTTTAAAACCTTGAAGCTGGACTTGGTGACACAAACTTGTAATTTCAGCAATGAGGAGGCAGTCAAGCTTGCCATGAGACTGAGGCCATCTTGGGCTACATAATAAGTTAAAATCCAATCTGAAGTACATAGTCAGATTCTGTCTCAAAAAATACCAAAACAAAGCAAAACCAAACCAAACCAAACCAAACCAAACCAAACCAAACCAAACCAAACTAAACCAAAACCTTATATGGATAGGTATGTTAATAGCAGAGCACAAACCGAATGTTTTACTGCATCCAGTTAATTCTACCAATATATATTTTTCTCATTCATTCATTCCTTTTGGTAGTACTAAGGTTTGAACCTAGAGCCTGAGCCACATCCACAGCCTTTTTTTCTTTTTTATTTAAGGACAAAAGTCTTGCTAAATTCTCCAGGTTTGGCTCAAACTTTTGATCCTCCTGCTTCAGCTTCTCCCCCATAATTCCTCATAAAGATTAACTGAAATAATATGTATCAGGGCTCCTTGGAAAGGGTGACATACTACAGATAAGTACAAGGTATATGGGTTTTAATCCTTAATATGTGGTTTGGCAGTCCCCATCAGCACTTTAACTGTGTTCTTGGCCGAAATGACAAAAACTTATCAAAAATCCACTGCAAAAATATGCATATCCTTGGACCAAATAAGTTCATTACTAGAAACCTATACTAAAGAAATCTTCATATATTTCCATATGACAACAAGTGCTAATTGAAACATTGTGATTAAAAAGCTGGAGATAATCTTAATTTTTTGTCAGTGGAAAGAAAGTTCAATAAATATCCATACAGTGCAGTACACTGCCCCTATAAGCAAACAAGGTTGGTATATTCTGCAATTGCATAGAAGTATCTTCAAGGCATATGGTGTATAAAAAAACAATTCATAAAAGTGTTTAATCTCATTTATGGTATAAAAAAGAAAATCACACAAAAGTGAAACAAAACCACACGTATATATGTGAAGACATATTTTTCTTAGTTCAATGAGAACAAAAGTTTATACTAATACTGTTTAGACAAGATTTCAGGTCCGCATCTTGTCCTCTGAATAACTACTATGAAGACAACAATATGCATTGTATTAATTATTGTAACCGTCCTAACTTGTTTTGAAACTGTTTCATTACTGTTTTATTTTTTTCTCATTAAAATGAATAAAAAATAAAAATAAATTAAAAAAACTCAAATTCTGAATCAAGTGAATCTGCTTCATATGACAGCATTGGAAAAACCCCAGAGAAATACAAATTTTGATAAATGCAACCCAATACTGGAGGGCTACGAGGAAGCATACCCCATCATTGTTCTTCAGCATCAAGGGTGCAGTAGAGGGTTTCTGTTGAGGCAGAATCATGAGACTTAAGGGGTGGTGCCTATCTGAACCCTAGAAAGACCCATCAGTCTCATATCTGGTTTCATTCTCAGCCCTGTCTATCTAGCTCATTACCTCCTGCATTCTATTAACTGCACTGCCAAAGCTTTCTCCTGGAAGGAAGCAAGCTCTTGTAGAGCGTTGCTTATGTGAACAGAAGCTCTCCTCCTCTCCTTTCAGGGAAGAAGCTTTCACTGTCCTTGCTGTGTGGATGGACTGAGGAACCCCCAGGCCCTGGCAGCAGATCAGTGCCAAGTCAAGCTTCTAGTACTAGACAGAGGCAGAGTATTTCATCTGTACTTAATTCCAATTTCAGTAACACATTCATTGTCTCTTTTTTTTTTTTCAATTTGAATTTAATCTTCTTGGATCACAGTTTGTTCAGAGGACCCATCCCACAAAATCCATGATTCAATGGGTTCCTGGTCCTTAGATGATTCATAGAGTAGATGAGTTCCCTCTCTGTACAAGAGCAATCGGAGCTTGGGAAAGCCAAATGGGCATCCAAAGTCAACAAACCAGTTGGTGAAAGTGCTGACTGAAGTAGATACAAATCTACCATCTTTAGGGGCTCTTTCTGCCACACTCACACATTTTAATTAGTAATAGGAAAATCTCAAGAATAATTAAAAAAAAAAAAAAAACCAAAACCCTACTATAATAAAGCTCGTGGGCATTGTAGGTAAAAGAAAGGATATAAGTGATATAATACAGGCCTCTGAAAGAAATTTCAGAGTTCCAAAGTCCTCCTGCTCCTTACTTTGCTTAAAATAACGCCTACATTGGCACAGCCAGGAATACAAATTGTGTGCTAGTGGGTGCGCCCTTGTGTATGCCTGGAGGTGATGTCAGTGTGGCTCTCTGGAGATGTTTTAAATGATGATCCCTCTTGGGTTTTATTTGGTGTAAAAACAAGCTGGTGGTTTTTGTCCTCCTTGTCTTATGAGCTAGGTAAGTCTGCCAGAAGGATAATATCTCTGGATTTTCTATGTGGTCATTATCCAGAATCCACTTAGACCACATTTAAGACCACTGGATCTTAAATCATCCTCCAGGGACTGTTCATGCAGTCATCTGTGGGGAAGGGAATTGGAGAGGTGTGTAGGCAAGCAACACGGGCCAAAACAGTTCTTCTGAAAGCTTGCATATGTCCAATGTGAATTCACCATTGGAAAATTGCCATATTTTCTATTTGAAGGTTTCCATGTCCTTTATGTCACTGTAGATACTCCTTGTTCTACTCTGAATTGTGGAGAATAGAGACAATGAATAATAGGTTCTGAGATTAGAATCTCATTTCAAATCCTGACTCTGTATTTGCTAGTTGTGTGATTATGGGTAAATGACTTCATCTGTTGGTATTTGCTTCTTACCTGTAAAATCATTCAAAAACTTTAATTCAAATGACTGGTGTTAGCACTAACTAGAAACAATATATACAAACTAGAGACAGTCCTGGGCATGCAATAGTCATTTACTGCTACCTGTTACTGTTCACACCTCTTGCTCATGTAGCTCAGATTTTGGAAAGATCCTAGGTTAATGGATCAGAACATGCAGGGTCTAGTCTAGGGTCTCACCTCCACAGAGCTGCATGAACTTGGACCAGTCATGTTATCTTGACTTATAGAGGGCAGAATATGGAATCAAGTACATCCAACTCAATTTATAAATGAAACTGGGCCCCAGAGAGAAAAAGAAACTCACCCAAGGTCCCTAAGGAGTCAGTGTCTAGCCAGGATGAGCCAGGAACATTCCCTTGACTTCCAGCCCAGAGTTTCCCATCAGTGCTTTGGACACAAAAGATCTTTCCAAGTGTTCTAAGCTTTAATGAAGATCTGAGGACTCTGGGTTTGACAGGAGAATGATTCCCTAACACGCAGTCTTAGGATCATGGCTGTCCCAGAAACAGTGAATAATATGTCATTGCTTTTTTTTTTTAAAGTATATCAGTAGAGTGATTTCTTTAAAATGCTACTGTGTAAGGCCCAGGGGATGTAGCTTAGTGGGATAAAGCATTGGATTCAATCCCCAGTAACAGGAAAACAGTACTTATTGTAAGCTACTGCACCTATCAAGATCTCAGTAAAATCGTTCTAGCCAAATAGGACAAAGTTGGTCAGGTTCTTAAAGTTCAGTGACTTAAAAATTGGCTATTTCTTATTTTTTTCCTTCCAGAGCAAGTTAGAAGAACACCATCTCTACCCCAGGCTACAGAGTCTCCTTTTGAACTCACATTATAGGTTCATGTCATCTCTTTTTCTTCTCTCCTTGGATTGCCACTCCAATTCTGGGATTGTATATTGACCATATTGTAATTTTGCTTGTGGGTACGTAGTTGGACCTGCAAGATCCTCTTTCTGCTCTGATCCTTACCATGGCACTCCCCCAAGCCAGTTCTCTATCTGGTATTCTCAATATGTCCTAGAATCTGTCTCTGGGCCGTTGAATACTTTATACCTCCTCATTGTTTCTATGCTCAAACTCCACACTCTTATGATGTCTATAGAGCTTATAATGGTCTTCTTACTTGGAGTTAATCTCCTGTCCACTAAACCTTTATTTTTCAGTGCTAAGGTCAGAACCTGGGGTGACTATACTGAGCTATAGCCTCAGTCTATTTTTTACATTTTAAAATTAAGACAGTATCTTGCTAAATGTTTAAGTTGCCTCGGCTGGACTCAAACTTACTATCCTTCTGTCTCAACTTTACAGAGTTCTGGGATTATAGGTGTGTGCCAGTAGGCATAGCTTTATTATAACTTTTGAAATATCTATCAACTGTAACTGATAATTGTGTGTCTGTACTGGTCTTGCCCTGCTTAAGCTCCTGAAGAATCACCCACCAAGTATCTTCTTACCCTCAAAGCATCTAGTGGAGTTTTTTGCCCATTGTAGGAACTCAGATCCATGTTAGCTACTGTTGACTGAGTTGTGGCTTGGAAATCAGAGGCTCGAGTCTTTATAGAAAATTTACCTCTTCATATCCAAAGGTGCTTCATTTCCAGGTATGACTGCAGTTGGTGGTGAAGTAGCCAGCTAGCCATCTTTCTTTGGCTGTTGCCATTATGAGGCTTCTTGAAGCTTTGGCATTGCCTAGTGATTTTGAGAATTCCTTTTAGAAATCTGGGGGTGGGCACCCACCCCTCCTGTTCCTCTCTTGGACAGGAACTTTCTTTCCCTTAATAAATCTATTCTGCTCATAAAAAAAAAAAAAAGAAATCTGGTGTGGCACATTTTTGAAATTGAAATCAATTAAAATTAATTTTGCTTTTCTTTTTCTGTTGGCAGAAACCGAGGGTCCAAGATAGATGAACAAAACAATTAACATCCTTTAAAAATGTCACTAAGGTTGAAGGACCTGGAAAGGCAGGGTGAGTAGAGGAGCCCTAGAGTATTGACTCACCCACTCATTTGCTCAGTCAGTGAACAGAATTTGAGTAGTTTGATCTTTTGCATTTCAGGAGGAAACATAGCTGTGCGTTATTGATGCAAAATTCCCTATAGCCCTTTGTTAGGACCTGTGCTTCTGAAATTCTATTGGCTGAAATGAGTGGTCTGAAGTAGTTCGTGTTCACAAATCAATCTTGTTCTATTCTCTAAGATCAAATTAATTCTCCATGACAAATATTATCCCCAAACTTGGAAAAAATGAAAAGAATGCAAAGATTAATCCCCGAAGGTCCTTTAAGTAAGCCTTTCTTCCTCTATTTTGCTTTTAAAATTTTGTATTCAGAGAATAATAGGTGAATGCTTTGTGGCTAGATAAAACATGTAAATTGAAATTCTTGGACCAGTAATTAAAGCAAGATACTCACTGAGTGTTTATTTTCCAGCTCCTAGGCTGTGAGTTTAATTCCTTTTCAAGCTGTATTTTTCTTTCTTTTTATTTTATTCTTTTTCAATCACAGAGATTAAAGTAGCCTGAATGTACAATAGCATTTGTAAAAGGAGGGGGGTGGGGACATGCTGTGGCTTTAGTACTTTGATGTCTCCAATGTGAAATCCATATTTTGAGAGCCCTGATGGATCTAAATAGTATTTGGAATAAAAATTTAAGCCCAAAATCTGTGGCCATTTGAGGAGAGAAATGCCCGTGAAGAATGAACGTTGACATTCATTTCACATCTCAGCAACTGGATCTTGCAATAAAGTGTCTCCATTCTTCTCTGTGAAGCTTGGTGATGCACACATATCACATGATTGTGATGTGTCCACTGTTTTGGCTGCTGCCCACAGAGTTATTAATAGATGTTAACATTGGCTTGAGACTTTGGACAATTCATTTGTGCTGGGTAAGAAAAGGTAGGAGAGAAAGACTTTACAGGAACACATTATTTTCTGCAAAACAAAAGAAGCATTTCTGCAAAACAAAAGAAGCATCATAAAAATCCCTCTTTTGACCCTCAGCTATGCCTGTGAGATCTAACTGTAGTTAAGGATCGGTGTCTTGAAGTTGGAATGGCCTCATGAGTTTGCTTTCCACATGCAGGTGCTTTGGTTCAATTTTAGATATTTCATGGACCTTTGATCATATTTATAAGCTCCTGGGCACCAGGAAGCTTTGAAATCCAATAAATATAAAAATCCAAGAATACATTTCAAGATTTACTTTCATTCTAAAAAGCTGAAGATGAAATTAATTTTGCTTCTGCTTTGAAGCCCCCTAGGTCAGATAGGACATTTGCATCAAAGTGGATCTCAGGAGCTCAGGTTCCTTCTGCTATCATGTTGTGTTTGTGATGTCATGAGTGGTTACCATGGAGGTAATTATCATGATGTGGGAGATGTGTGAATTCAGGTGTGGAGAAGCTCAGCCATGAGAGATTGATCTCTGAGAAAAAAGCCAAATCTCCTTTCATTCCAACTTCCTTAGTAACAGAAGGGTGAAGCAGGAATAAAAAAGAATGTAAATATACTGACTAAAAATTAGCTTCCGAATAGTTAGTTACCTTTTATGCTTTGCATGCCATGTTGGAAAGTCTCCCATTTATTTGTTTTTTTTTTTAAATATTGTATTTTGGTCACATATCTTGTAGGATTGCTAAAAATAAATTTCATGTTCTTCCTTGGGGAAAAAAATATGGCTATGCTAGAAGAAGAGAATCCAATATGATGCAGCCCAAGGAGCATCTTGTGAGTGACACTTTAGAAACCTCAGAGGTGATATATTTTTGCCCAGTTTGGGGATGGGGGGGAAGGCTGCTGCAATCTGCAAACACTATGAAAATAAGATACAGTCAAGCTAACAATGCAGCCAGACTCACTTTCTGCTGCATTTGACAAACTAGGGAAATGAGACTGCAAAAATCTATGGGAACTTCTTTCCCACCTCATGTTAATGAAATACTGGACATGTCTTTCTTGGGATAAGGAGGTAGGGGTGAGGACTCGGGTGCTGCTGAGCAAGTATTTTAAGGAACTGATCCAGAATTCTCATCTCTGGCTTGGCATAATCAATGTCATTACTGCTTGTTTGGAAGCTTTGTCTTTTCTTGGAAAGGACCCAATGCTGGCAGACTCAAGTAAATAGAACAGTGGCTGGTGTGAGAGAGACTCTGCTGTGTGGACAGGCTGAGTGCCTTTCACACTGAATATTGTGGGAGACCTGGGTTCAGATCCTAGCTTTGCTACAGCATATTTTCTCTTTGACCTTTATCAAAGCCCTTAATTATACTGCTTTCACAAATTCTATTAATCAAATGGGACTATTGTAATAACAAATATGCTGGACATAAAATATGTCTGTTTTTTAGACAGTCCATAAATACAAGAGATTAGGCCTTGTTATATGGCTTCCATGTTTGCACATGGATCTTTTGCCTTATGATATTCTTGCTGACCTCAAAGCCAGCACTTTCTTGGGAAGAATTGATATTTGTGATTAACTCTCCATGGCACTGCTTTGAGGAAAAGAAAGTTATACCAAAAAGGACCCTCAATTCCTGCAAGGTCATGTGAAAATTCTTTAGCCTGAGGGGCTGGGGATTTGGCTCAGTGGTAGAATGCTTGCCTAGTGAGCTGGAAGCCCTGAATTTGGTCCTTGGTACCAAAAAAAGAATAAAACCTCCTGTAAAAAACAGTTCCACCAAAAAAACATTAAAATGGAAAAAGACCAAAAACAAACAAGGTAATAGGCTGATATCTGAGGTCTTACCTACCTATCCTCAAGCTAAGGCTTTTCTTTTTATTTCCTTACTTTAACAGGTGGTTTCTTCACCTTGGTCAATCTAATTGGCTACTAGACATGCCTGTAGTCTTCCCTCTAGCTGTTTGGTCTTCCCTAACTTAACCTTGATCCTCCCATTTGAACAACACCTGTTACTGGTGTCATATATGCATTGTGTAGCTGTGCACTGCAGAAAGATCTTGGGCTGGGGCAGGGGATGTGGGCTTAAAACCAGCCAAGAGGATCTTTGTTTGCCAGAAGGAAAGGGACCTTTTTCTAATTAGAAACGGATTGGAGATAGGAGTGACTCTGCATGCATTCATAATGCTAACTTTACATCTATGTTTGTCCTATATTTTCTCAAGATTATAAGCTCCTTGAGGACGCAAGCTGTGGTTTGATGTAAACTGTACAGATAAAGTAATGCACAGTCATTTTGAGTTGTCATGAGTGCACTGGTTCTGAGGAAGAGATTGTACTAGAAGCTCTTTTGTTTTTCTTGCCAAACCGTGCACCTCAGAGATCCTTAAATGAGAAATACACACCCAAGAGATCTGAGATTTGATTGATCACTTATCTGTAGTACAGAAAACATCCATGAGGTTCTTCTTTTTAAATTTTGCATACCAATCTTGGCTTCTTGGATGGGGAAGTGAATAATAAAATGGCAGTTTGCCCTGAGAGAGTTTGATTCTGGCTGTTAGAGAAGGCTTTGGGGTCTGAGTTGATCTGATTGCTTACTTCCAGAGAGCAGTGCACTGGGGCTTTGTGGCAGATCAGTAAAGTGGTGTGCACCTCAGCACTCTCTCAATGGTATCTCCTACGTGTTGAGGATACCAGGAGGGAATCAGTGTCTCTGTGCTCCAGGTGTTTCTGGATCATTACTGAGTCAGATATATAGGCCAGTGGCCACGAACTGACCCAAGGATGCCACTGCAGCAAGAGCATATATAGAGTCTACTTGGTCACTGTGAGGCAGTGGAGACCTTTTCTATCCTTACAGGGACAGGCATAGGCAGAGTGACTAGAGAAAGAAGGTGGCGCTTACTGGTGGTACAAAATGATCACATTCATGTTCACAGCTTCTTTTATAAGTCATGCTCAGGTGACTTTCAAAATGTATACTTCCCTTCAAATGCAGATCTCCATCCCAGCTTCATATTTTACTGTTATTTCTACCTGGAATCCTCAAAGGCTCCCTAAACTCAATCTGTGCCAAACTATTCTCCAGCTCTTTAACCCAAGTCTGATCGTATTCTGGAGTTCTATCTTTCCAGATGGCACCGCCCATCCATCTGGTTTAGTAAAGGCTGGTTTAGTAAATTAATTTGCTTGGCCTGATTTCTACTCCCAGCTCCCAGTCCAAGTTTACATCTGCATCTCTTGTCTGGAATGGATGCAATTTCCTCAACAGATGTCCATGTCCACTCTGGGCCTTTCAGTGCCTTTTCACGGCAGCTGGAATGATCATTTCAAAGTGCAACTGTGCTCGTATCATATGCTCCCCAAACTACACTCCTCTGCCATGAAAGCTTCCTAATGTTTGTTTCCTTTCTCTTAAGGTAAAGATTCAGATTATCAGCATAAACTCTTGGGTGTTTCATAGGCTCTAGTAACTTTCCTAGCTTCCCTCACCTCCCCACGGCCTGAACATTCTGGGTTGCTCTGGTCTGTCATAGGTGTTCATGCTGAGAAACTCCCTTAGCCTGGCTGGGGTGCTCTTTTCTGACCCTGCCATCACTTCCTCTTTAGGCTCTTTGCCTAATTCATCTCTTCTCATTTTTTAAGTCTCAGCTCAAATATCACTTCTTGCCTCAAGGCATATTTTGTTATCAAACATTTCTTTTTGTGATTATTTTATTGACATTCATTTTCCCTGAAAGCTTGTGGACTCCTGCATCCTAGTTGTATTTGCCCTGTACCACATTTCCTATGCCCAGCATGGTACCTGATACAATATAGACCAAATTAAACTGTCCTTGAATGAATGAATATATGAAGCTCATTCTGAAGTGGAGAGCCGTCCGGTGAAAGCAGCCAGAAACATGGCCTGGGTTGAGTTTGTGGCTCAGGTAGTGCCTTGTAGGCATGTAGAGTGCTATGTAGCCTGCAGTGCAAGAACTTGACTGCTCAATGAGTAGGTTTTAGGTCAGTAGTTATGATAGGCATTATAGAGAAATGGAAAATAAGGTTCTTCTAATAAGGACACATTGTAGGAGAGATCTGATTCAGACAATCTGAACTGGGACAGTAGAAGGAGAAATAGAGAGGAAAGGCATCTTTTCTTGTTGATGAGACAAAATACCCAATGCCTAAAGTTAAAGGAGGAAAGGCTTATTTTGGCTTACAGTTGGTAGAGATTTCACTGCACTATCAGCTGGCTCCAAGGCAGGGTGGCATGGCAGAGGAGCATCACAGAGGAAGAAAGCAATTCATGGCATGGGAAGTGCGAGGCAGCAAAAAGAGCAAGCAGCTGTGATGGCAGCAAGTGGCAACTTGAGTCCTTTTTCTGTCCCTTATATTCTATCCAGACTGCATACTTTTAGGGTAGGTGGTACCCACATCGAGGGTGGGCCTTCCTATTTTCCACACCCAGAGATATGTCAAACCAATCAGTAGACTACTTTATTAACACTTAATCCTAGCATCACACACACACTCTTTAAAAAGCCCCAGCTATGACTTAATGAGGTTTTGGGAAAACATCTAGACACAAGCCTTAACAGACATACAAATGTTTTTTAGAGTTTTCCATTTTTTTTTTTTTCTCCTAAGGAAAGGTAAAAAAGGGAAAGAAGACTTTACATAATTTAGAATTTTTAACCTGCCTAACCTGTCTGATGTATGCGGTGAAGAGTGAGTGGGGTTCCATGATTGATAGTAGAGGCATGAACTTGGGAGTCTTTTTCCTTTCCTGGGCATATGTGGCATGTGGAATATGGGGGCTTTAATTTATTGGAGTGGCCATAACACAAAGGCATAAGTGAGGCAGCTTACAAATAGCAGAAATTTATTTCTCATAGCTCTAGAAGCTGAGAAGACCAAGTTCATGGTGCTAGCATGAATACTTCTTTCTAAAAAAATTACTTATTTATGTTATGGCCTGCTCAGCCTGCCCTGGGGGTGGAGCTGGGGCAGCATGTGGCACTGGGGATTGAACAGTAGTCCATGCAGTTGCCTAAACTTGCCTAAGCAGACGTTTTAGATCACTGAGCTATCTCACTGGCCTCAAGCATGAGTGGTTCTGATGAGGACTCACATTAGTTTTCTAGCCTCTTCTAAAGAAATTAAGGGTACTACTCTTATTCATGAGGGCCCCATCTCTCTCTCTCTCTCTCTCTCTCTCTCTCTTTTAAAAAATGTATTTGATGGTTACAAAGTCTCAGTACACAGCTGGGACTCATTGTGATACTCCTGTTTTCAGCCTCGCCAGCACTGGGGTCATAGGTGTGCTCCACCATGCCTAGACTCTGGCTAGCTCAGCACATCCAAGGGCAGAGCAGGCATGGCATGTGGTACTGGAGATTAAACTGTGGTACCTGCACTGGCGTAAGCTTGCCTAAGCAGGCACTTTAGTCCTTGAGCTATTTCTCCAGCCCCATGAGGGCTGCATCTTCATGACCACATTCTTTTTTAAAAGCTCCAGTCCAAATACTGTCCCATTGAGGGTTAGATTTCAGTATAGACATTTAGAGGGAACAGAAACTTTCAGTCCATAGAAGGAGGACAAAGTGATGTTTGGATCTGATGTTCTGAGATGCTGTGGCTTTGGTATACAAGAGGGCATGGAAACCGAGGACTCTCATTTTGGACTGGACTTTTCTGGTCCCCATTTTTCTGTCTTGACCTAGGTGTTCATCATGACATCCTATGTTAATGGAGATACCCTTGAACATCTTATAATAAAAGGTATTTTGAGAAAGGCATAGAGTGGAAGGTAAATTGGTCTTGGCACCCAGGATATACATAATACATAACAAAGTATATTTACCTGGCTTTGAGTTTGGGGCTACCTCTCCAGTTTTGCTATACATTTTTATGGTTTCCCTTCTCTGAGTTACAAATATAGCAGTAGGATACTATACTGGTTGAAGCAAGTAGAATGGTAACTTAATGGCACTAAAATTTAGCTTGTGGGAAATACGTCTTTTATTGATTGAACACCCTCTTCTAGAATGTTATCAATATAATTATGCTGCTGTATTGATAGTGTTTATGGGCTATTGCATCTTATGTCATTTGTCATCTTTAAACCACAAGCAGGGGTGCTATATTTGGTTGTGCAAGGGTTGGCTTGCCCAGTTCTGGCTAGCATTATTCCCATAGGCATGGCATTCCTAGGAGTTGTACAAGATGGCTGTTCTACCCATGGGGTGTGTAAAGCAGGCACTAGCCTTATTTTGCTGGTTCAGAATGGAGAAATACCTTTTTTCAGTGCCATGTGACAAGTAAATACTGGAACTGCAGTCAGGGCACAGCTTCTGAATCTAAATCCAGTCTTAATTTTGCTGCTGCCTCCTGGCTGATCAGCGATTGAGTAAATGAGTGAACAGGGTAAAGGCAAATCTTCCATTCAAGAGCCAAATGGGCACACGGGGTAGTGATTTGTTTTGAAAAGCTCCGAGTCCCATCAGCATAACAAGCAGCCCTAATCTGCAGCTCACTTGCCTGACAGGGTGAGCCCCAGATGCAGCAGCCTTGGGCATTTTTCGACTTTCCTTTCTAAACCCCTTACATCTTCCCGATCATAAAACTCCTCTGCCTGTCCTGTTTCTTCAGGGGGTCTCATTTTTCAGTGATTATCCGGTCATTTTATTCCACAAGGTGTTCATTAACAAACTACATCACTGTTTCAATAAGGATGTATGAAAGACAGAGCAGCGATTAAAACACAAAAGAATTAATGGTAAGTGTAGAATTCCTGACTGGGTCAGCGAGTCGTGAATCTGTGGGTCGTTTTGTGGGAGATCAGGAAAACACCCTAGAAAAATCACCTAACACAGATAAGGAACTGGTGGCTCTGACAGTTAATGTGATTCTCGTGTACTAGAACCTATGCTTTCCCCGCTGTATCACGTTTCCTCTAGCCTTTTAAGTTGGCGTTTCCCAACACATTTTTTATCCTATTTGGCTGAGGACAGCCTTGCTTTTGGACTATGTATGCCCCCTTAGTGTTTAGGGGAATGTGAGCACAGTGTCAAGGGTAGAGAGAGTGGACAGCATCATCTCAGACTCTAGTGTGACCTTGAATCCCTGCTTTTAAATGCCATTATGAAATGCAGTCTATCTAGAGCTCAGTGCCTCTTCCCATCAGACTAATGCAGCTGGGGTGGAGGGGCAGGCTGGCGGCTGGCTGCCTGGCAATCTCTTGGAGCCCAGGAGAGGGATTATGCTCACTCCGTGGGCCTCATCACTGTAATAAAAATGGGAGTGATGCTTATCGACTCATCAGGAATGCCCATTTAGGCGATTACCCCATTTCCAATCCCATTTCTAGAGAAAAGAGGATTTCTGGACACTTCCTCCTGCCCTGCCCCCACCCCCAGCAGGGTTGTTTGTCGGTGGCTTCATGAGAGGATGTGTTAGAAGTAGGCAAGTGGCAGGTTGAGAGCACCGCCCTCTTTGTCTTCCAGATCTAGCAGCCCACAGTGGGGTGGCTTTCCCCTGAGAGGTGAGAGGGGAGGAGAAACAGCCCAGCAGGCGCCGGGAGCAGCTGGCTGGCATCACTAATTTCCTGCAGGGGACTCTGCTGACCAAGTCCACATCACTCTCACTCTTCTCTTGCTTCTCTGTGTTCTCTCAGGTGTTACTAAAATAAGCAAATGCAACTTTGAGCTGTGCTAGGACAAACACAGTTATTTAACCTAATTTCTGTGGAAACCAAGTATGTAGCAACATCACCTATTTAGAGTAAGCTGTGGAAAAGGTGTCCCTGGGTAGCTGGAATGCACATTATAAACTTTTGCTTCCTGCACAGGAAAGCCTTGGGGGTCTGGCCTAGAGACCCCATAACTGTTATTTCACATAGAGGTCTAATTAGCTTGATGGGCTGCTCTTTGACACTGGAGCAGGTAGGAAGTATAGTCCCACAGGTGAGGGAAGGCAGTCATAAGCTAGACCTAAGGGGTGAGTAAAATGGGTGGAATCCTGTGGATGGAATCCTACCAGATTGTGGAGGAATGGTTCCTGAGATCTCTTCCCTTCAAAGATGCAGTTCAGGGCCTTGAATGTCTCTGGTTTGATTATATTGTTGAGGAGCACAGGTGAGGTCAAAAGAGAGCTCAGTGGGAACTGGTGCTGGGCAGGGAGTATACGGCCTTATGTTTTGAGGGTGGCATGAGTTTTGGTGCTCGGATATATTGGTCTGCTTTTGCTAAGTCCTCCAGGCTCTCAGTTTCTGTTCCTAACCCTCCTTCATTCTTTGCCAGCATGAAAGAATTCTTATGGATGTTTATAAAAAAGTATTGTGAGGTTTTGGGGGTGAGACAAGCCTGTGTTCAGATGCTGGCTCCCCATAAGCTGTGAGTGGCTGGTGAGTCACTGAGCCTATCTCCTCGTTGTGTCTGTGCTGGAAGTTGTGTATCATGCACCTTCCTGGCTATGACTTTCCTAATGCCCTCCTTACTATACTCAAGGTGAACATTTCAGGGAGAGTTGCCAGGGTGCCCAGTAAAATTTAAATTTCACTTCAAAAATGTATGTGTTTAGTATAAATATGCTCCAGTTATTGCATTGGATGTACTTATAGTAAGCGAAATCATTGTTAGTCTAAAATCCAGATTTAACTGTGCTTCCTGTATTTCAAAATAAACTTTGTTTTAAATTCATTTTAAATTTATGGAAAAATTATGAAGATAGTACAGAAAGTTACCACGTACCTGCATGCAGTTGCACCTATTATTATTGTACATTAGCATGGCATATTGACATTATCATTAACTTATATCCATACTTTATTAGATTTCCTTAGTTTCCACTAATATATTTTTCTATTTCAGAATGCCATCCAGCATTCTCATATCACATTTAGTTGTCCTGCCTTCTTAGGCTCCTCATGGCTGTGCCATTCTCAGGTTTTCCTTGCTTTCGATGACCTTGGCAGTTTTGAGGATTACTAGTCAGCCGTTTTATAGTCTGTCCCTTAATTTGGGTCCATCTGATATTTTCTCACAAAGTGGGGTAATGCATTTTGGGATAGAAGACCCCAGAAGCAAAGTGCTAGTTTTGTTTCAAATTTTTAAGAGTGTGCATATTACCCACATTACTTATCACTTTGAGTGTAGACCCTGATCAACACAGTGTCCACTAGATTTAGCACCCTGTATGCTTATTTACTAAGTCTGGTAACTCTCTTCCAAGTGCACCATGTCTTTATGACCAGGCCCCAGCTTACCATGGCAGACCATTTCTGCTCTATACACAGTGAACTGCTGGCAGTGCCCCTAGTGAACTCTCTGTCTCTTTTATTGTGAGGCCTTTGCAAATGCTCCTTCTTCTGCCTGGAGTGCGGTACTCCCCTAGTCCCTGCCTCCTCCTTCCTTTCCTCTGGTTAACTTGCTGGGCAGTTGTGCTTCCACATTCTTCTGTGGCCTCACTCCTTGAAGACTTTCTGTACCCCCACCATGCAGACCAGGGTAGGTATTGGTATTGTGCTCTGGTCCCATGCTCTGGTGGAACTTACATACCATGATTATGAATTTAATTTTCTGTCTCCCTAATCCCAATGCATCTCTGACATCTTACACATTGCCTGTTGGAACTCAATTAGTAAATAAATGGTTGTATCAGAAAATAAGAATAAAACATGTAGCCTAGTGCCTGCCTTGTAAAGAGTAGATGTTCAGTAAGTGTCTTTCTCAATGTAGAAAAGGTATTCTAAGAGAAAGAAAGAAAGAAAGATAAAAGAAAAGGGACTGGGGAGTTAGCTCTGTGACACAAGCGCCTGCCTGGCAAGTGCAAGGTTATGAGTTCAAACCCCACTTCCACAAAAACAAAACAAAACAAAACAAAAGCCAAAACAAACAAACAAAAAAAACAAAAGCAAGAAAGCAAAAGTATTTTTCTTTTGATCCCCACTCCCCTCTTTTTTTGTGCAGGGTCTCACTATGCACACAGCCCAGACTTGTAGTGATCCTCCTGATTTCTTCCTCCCTAGTGCTGGGATTACAGGTATGTGCCACCATGCCCACACTCCATTGCTGGCTCAGTATGCTGGAGGGTGTTGCCAGGGATTGAAAGGTGGCCCCTTCACTTACCTAAGCAAGCGCTTAGTCCACTGAGTGATACTACCGGCCCTCCTTTGATCCCTTTAACTATCTTAAATTTTTGCTTGCCTGACATGCTCACTGCCTGCCCCTACCTAGAGATGAGGTTCTGGAGCAAGAGTCTCCTAGAATTTCCTGACAGTCATGATTTTGTATGTCAAAGTACCAAGGAGGCCACTTAATGACAGAGATGCTGGACTAAGTAGGCTACTTACAGTCAATTTGAAAATTAAAAAAGTCATCCTTCTCCCAAAGGAGAAACTCCAAATTACACACCTCTTGGCCCAAATTTCTGAAACCAGGTCCCTGAACTGTTGTTATTTGGTGAAAAAGACCATCTCACTCTCCTTGTGGCTCACCTGTAACACACATTTAGTCATGTTTATACCAGTTGTTGTGTGTTCTTGATGACAAGTGGACCTCCACACGTCCAGATGGTTGTAGCTCTATCCTTGAGATCAAAGTTCAGAAATGAAATGGTCCCAGAAATGTCTGATGAATTTAGGAGTAATTATAATACTACAGTCATAATGTTTACTATGTACTTAGTACCAGGTGTTTTCCCTACTTCACTTTTTATCCTGGCAATAATCTCCCACTTTGGAATTATTACTGCCATCTTACAAAATTTCAGCTTTGGAATCCTCTGCATTGCCTCTGAACCTTATACGTCATTTTTTTTTCCCAGTCTTCACCTGAATCAGCCACACCAATTTTTGCTTCACTCCAGGGATGCTATTACCTCAGTATGTTGAATCATACCTTGGAAACTTCAAGTCGTCTCTCTCTCTGCCTCAGGTCTCACCTTTTCCTTACATTTCTGGCTGAGTTGCCCCACAGAGCTTACACTGGCTGGCTCTCGACCTCCCTCCCTCATCTCAGATCTGCAATGGCACCTGGCTATGCACAGCATATGTGCAGAATGCCCTTCTGTCTTTTGTGAGACTACAGAGTGTAGTCCTGTCTTTCCAATTTAACTTATCCATCTGGATTGCAGAATCCTGTAATTAAAACTTCTCTTAAAACATAGTTTTATTGGGGCCAGGCGGAATGGCTCAGTGGTCTAAAGTGCCTGCTTGGGAAAGCTTGGGCGGCTTCAGGGACCGCGGTTCAATCCCCGGCACCACATGCTGCACCAGTCCTGCCCTCGGAGCGGGCTGAGCCAGCCATAAAGATGAGTGAATAACCAAACAGAGGTTCTGAAACAAGAATAAATAAATAGATAAATAAATAAATAAATAAAATTATTTTAAAAAATTTCTTATAAAAAAACAAACAAACATAGTTTTATTGAGGTATCACATGCATACAATGAAGTGCCCTTGCTTCAAGTTTTCAGTTTGATGTTTTGACAAATATGTTAATAATTAGCTACCACCACAAGAAGATTTGTGCTGGTCTTTTGAAAGAAGCAGTTAATGTTTAAATTTTTCTTTTTCTTTTTAAATGCATTTCGTTTTTCAACGTATTTGGTACAAGGTCTTATGATGCAGCTTGGGCTCATAGTGATACTCCTGTTTTAGCCTCCTCACTGCTGGGATTACAGGTGTGCAGTACCACGCCCGGACTCAGTGGCCTATCAGTGCACCTGGGGTGGCGCCAGCACAACATGTGATACCTGTGATTGAACACAGGTCCCTGTGCTTGCCTAAGCAGATGCTTAGTCCACTGAGCCATCTCTGCAGCTCTCTACAGGGCCTCCCTATACAGATCAGACTCATAGTGACCCTCTTGTTTTCAGCCTCCTAAGCACTGGGATTACAGGTGTGCACTACCATACTCTCATCTTGACTCAGGCCACCATTCTCTGGATATCTATTACCATAGATTAGTTTTGCTTGCCTTTGAATCCCATGTAAGTTTAATCACAAAACATACTCTTTTATGCCAAGTTCTTTTTACTCAGAACAATATTTTAGTCTGGAAGAAAATACAGTACATATATTTGACAGGGTTTGTATACAAATATAGAAAGAATTTATAACTCAATAATCAAAAAAGACAAATAATCAAAATTATAAAGTTATATGTTTCATCATACCCTTCAGAAAGGAAATATATGAATTGTCAATACCTTGTCAATACCTTCCATACCTTTTTGCATTGATAATCCCTTTCTGTTGTTGAGTAGCATCCAATTTTGTAAATATACCACACTGCTTGCTATCACTTGTTTTTTTTTTTTTTTTGTCTTTTTGAGACAGGGTCTCATTATGCAGTTCAGGCTGGCCTTGAACTCACTTTTGTGGCCCAGGCTGGTCTCGAACTCGCACTGATCCTCCTGCCTCAGCCTCCCAAGTGCTGGGATTACAGGCTTGTGCCACCATGCCTGGCTGCCATCGCTTGTTGAATGAGGGTCTTTGTGGTTGTTTATAACATTTGACTATTGTGAATAAAGTGATTGAAAATTTTTTGCACAAGTCTTTACATGAATATTTTTATTTTTATTTTTTCTTGGGCAAATAGCTAGCAGGGAAATTTCTAGATCATACAGTAAGTGCATATTTTATTTAACTTCATTTGGAACTGTTAAACTGTTACCAGAGTTACTTACATTTTATACTTCCACTAACAATACGCAAGAGTTGCAGTTACTCTACATCTTCACCAACACTTGGTATTGGCAGTCTTTAAATTTTAATGCATATGTAGTAGCATTCCATGTGGTCTTAATTTTAATTTCCCTGGTGAGGAAAGACATTCAACTTTTTTTGTTTTTAATCTATAAGTACAGGGTCTACAGGGTCTCACTACACAGATTGGAGTTGTAGTGATCCTTCCTGTTTTTCAGCCTCCCAACTTCTGGGATTACAGGCACATGCCACCATGCCCAGTCTCAATTGCTGTTTCACTGTGCCCCAGGGGGTGGGGCCAGTTTGGCAGGCTCCGGCTCGAACATCCAACTTTTGTGATTGCCTAAGCAGGCACTTTAATCCACTGAGCTATTTGGTAGGCCCTGAACTTTAAAAAGATATATTTATTGACAATTCATATATTTCCTTTCTGATGTGTATGATGAAACATATAACTTTATAATTTTGATTATTTGTCTTTTTTGGTTATTGAGTTATAAATCTTTTCTATATTTATACACAAGTCTTGTCAAATATATGTATTGTATTTTCTTCCAGACTTGTCTTTTTTCATATATGTCTGTGAAGATAAGAATTTTCAAAGTTTTTTTGAAGTTTAATATATTTTTATATTTTATTTATTTATTTATTTTTGTCTTTTTGAGACAGGGTCTCACTACGAAATTCAGGTTGGTCTTGAGCTCACTTTTTGTAGCCCAGGTTGGTCTCAAACTTGCACTGATTCTCCTGCCTCAGTCTCCCAGGTGCTGGAACTATAGCCATGTTCTACCATGGTCCAGCCTGAAATTTAATTTATTGATTTTAATTATTTGTACAGTTAATATATTTCATGTCCTGTGAAATTTTTTTCTTTCTTTTTCTTTTCTTTTTTGAGACAGGATTTCACTATGCCATTGAGGCTGGCCTTGAACTCACTTTGTAGTGTAGGTTAGCCTTAAATTCACAGCAGTCCTCTTCCCTTGGACTCCTGAGTACAAGAATTATAGAAATGCACCATGAAACTTGGCCTGAACTTATTTCCTCTAAGTTGTGTAGATTTTCTCTCAAGTTTTTTTCTGAGAGTATTTTAGGTTTTACATTTAGTCCAGCATATGATCTATTTTGTTGACTGTTCCATTTCCATGTGAAAAGAACATATATTTTGTATCTAGTCACTTAGAACAGGTTGGTTGAGAGTGTTGTTGAAGCCATCCATATTTTCATTGATTTTTCTGACAACTTGTACTATGAATTATTGAGAGAAGTGTTGAAAACCCAAACTATAATTTAAATTTGCCTATTTCTTTTTTCATTCCTGTAAATTTTTGTATCATGTATTGTGAAGCTCTGTTATTAAAAAAATTTATCTTTTTACCTTGTTAAACAGACCACTTTATTGTTATGGAATGTACTTCTCTGGCAATTATACCTTGCTTTAAGGTCTACAGTGTCTAATATAAATGTATTTCCTTCAGCTATAGTGTTTGCGTGGCGTATCATTTCCCCACACTTTGATTTCTAATCTATGTATGTTTTTATGTCAAGATGAATTTCTTAAAGAGTATAGCTGGATCTTTCTTGTTCAGCCTGACAATAACTGCATAATAACTTCCATGCTACCTTCCATTTACATGTAAGGTAAGTTATTGAAGTGGTTGGTTTAAGTCTGTTACCTTGGCAATTGTCTTTTTCATTTAAAACATTCTTTTCCTTTATCCTGAGCCTTTTTTTCTGGATTAATGAAATGTTTGGATTCTGTTTAGTATATTATTTTTCATTTTGTTAATTTTAAAATGTATTATTTTATTATTTTTATTTCTCTGCTTTTAGTTTCATGCTTCTAGGGTTTGCAATATTATATTATAAAGACCAAAGTTTTCAGTTAGAATTGATTTTCTTTGGTCACAATGCATTTATTTAACATTTATTAAATTCAGTGCTGGTCTGCTAGCAATAGATTTTCTCAAAATTTTGCTCTTTATTCTTTTTTTTCCTGTATTTTTAAGGGAAGATCCTTCAGGGTTTTCAGGGTCTCCCTAGTAGATTGGGCTTGTAGTGATCTGCCTCTTTACAGCCTCCCAAGAGCTGGGATTGCAGGTTTGTGCCACCAAGCCCAGCTTCAATTGCCATCTCGGCATTCCCCAGGATGGCGGAGCTGGTACAGCAGGCATGGGGATCAAACCCCTGGTCCCTGTACCTGCTCACAGGTGCTGTAATCTGCTGAGCTATTTGGCTAGCCCTTGCTCTTCATTCATTAGAAATAATGGATATTTCTACTGACCATAGAAGTAATATTGACATGGACTGACGAGATGACTCAGTGATATAAAGTGCCCGCTTGGGCAAGCTTAGGCAACTACAGGGACCAGGGTTGGAGCTCCTGCACCTCATGCTGCGCCAGCCCCAGCCCCAGGGCAGGCTGGGCTGGCCATAATAAAAAAAATAATATTGACACTTTATTCAGAATTAAATAGTGTCATTCCATTGTCTTCTCAGGCATTATTTAAGACAGAAATAATTCTCATTTTGCTTCAGTGCATGACATCTTTAGCTACTATTTTGAAGATGTCTCCTTTATGAATAGTTTTCAGCATATTCAATTATGTTGTTTGTTGGTGTGATTTTGTGTTTATCCTGTTTAATGTCTGTTGAGCTAGGATTTTTCAGTAGTGTCCATTGAATTTGTAAAACTTTCATTTTTCTTCAAATACATATTTTCTTCCCCTTTCCATGTTTACATGATCAATTAAATGTTAATACTGTTTAATATCCTCCACAAATAACTGACACTTCATTTTTCCATCTGTATGTTGAAATGGATCATTTTTACTGTCTTCAAATTCACTCATGTTGCCTTCTACAGTGTCTAACATGATCTTAATTCTATCCAGTCCATTTTTAAATTGTAGATATTATATTTTATGCCCTAGAAATTCTATTCAAGTTTATTTATTTATTATTATTTTTTTAAGAATTATTTTATTTATTTATTTATTTATTTTCTTGTTTCAGAACCTTTATTTGTTTATTCACTCATTTTTATGGCCGGCTCAGCCCACCCCGAAGGCAGGGCTGGAGCAGCATGTGGTGCCGGGTATACAGCCGCGGTCCCTGAAGCCGCCCAAGCTTTCCCAAGCAGGCACTTTAGATCACTGAGCCATCCCGCTGGGCCCCATCTATTCAAGTTTAAAGAATATTTTTCATTTGGTTTATTTTTTAAAAGCTCTTTGGAAATATTGCTATTTTTCTATTCATTGTCTGCCATATTTATTTATTTATTTATTTATTTTTTTGTGGGAGCAGGGTTCAAACTCACGACCTTGCACTTGCCAGGCAGGCGCTTGTACCACGGAGCCATCTCCCCAGCCCCTGTCTGCCATATTTAATATTGCTGTTATTTCTGCTCTGTTTCCTCAGGTTGGTTCTGTTTCTCATTATGGCTCAGATCTTCCTTTTTTTACATCTAATAGTTTTTTGTTTTTTTGATTGCACAATATTGTTACGTTGCTGATTAGATTTGTTGTGTTCCTTTAGAGTTTTTTCCTGGCATCCAATTAATTTACTGTTAAGTGGATACCCGTGTAGTCTTGTTAGTAGTGCTAGTTTGTCACCACTTCTATGGCAAGAGTTTTCTTAATGTCTCTGTTGAATTCCTTCGAGCTCTACCAGTTCTTTTCATTATGTTAGTTGGGACCTGAATGTCTCTAACCACATGTAGGTTGTGATAGCTCTTCAAATTACAGCTCTTTGGTGGTTGCTTTTTATCTGGATGCTTTTCCCTGTGTTGTCTTATGGATTCAGCCTACAAATATACAGCTTTATATTTGTGGAAAGATTCAAAGGCACCTACTGAAATGTCTGATTCTATTTTTGTCGTTGCTTCTTTGGTACTCTGTGCCTCAAATTGTGACTCCTCTAACTTTGATTTATTTCTTCATCATGAGAAGCTCTGTTGTCTTCTTGGGTTCTTTGTCTTTGATGTGTGTTCTTGTAAAAACCTATCATCCAAAAGCTAGAAGCTCACCTTATTTGTTGCTCTTTATTTAAGACATTGCAATGCATACTGATTAGGATCTCATAACGGCATTTCACACATTTTATCCAGAATTATAAAGGTTTATAACACGGCTAGTTGGTACCAGTGATTGTATCACATCCAGAAGCTATTCTGGGAATTGCTTTTAAAACAACTTCTAGTAGTTGTAACAGTTAACAAGTGCTGAGCACAAACAGAATTAGAGAAATCCTGAAGGTCTGCCCACCTGCAATGTCCTCAGTTATTCTAGGAGAGAACATGACATTGGGACAGGAGTTTCTGGAAGGATCAAAGCCCTAGAGAGGTTGACTCTCTTCCTTGGCAATGGAATTTCCTAGTTATAAGGTTTTAAAAATTATTATTCCTTTTCTTTGTGAGTGCCAAGACACTGTGTCCAGCAAGCATCATAAATTCATTCAAGGCCAAGTTCATTAGGAATCCAGTCACTGCCGTGTCCTTCTTTGTACACTTGTAGTTCTACTGTAACAAAGCAACTTGTACACTTTGAGCATTTAAAACAGAGCATCACCTTTTCCTTTCCAGTGGAGAGTGGGGGAGGAAGAATTTAAAAATAGACCAATTAAATTACCATAGAGAATGTCAATTCCAAATAAGACCCTACACTCTAATTCTCCTGTCATGTTATTTGTCCTCAGGAGTGAAGAGTGATTGTGTGGACTCTGCCTTTATTCTATCTACAGGTCAAAACTCATCAGCGCCCAAGAAGAAGGTTAGCCAAGGAAGCTTCACTGAATTATCTCGACCCATGTGTTAGCAGGAATAAAAAGATAAGAGATTTGGAAAGATAAGAATGAAGAAGAGGGGAGGTCATTGCCAAACCCCAGAACACTACAGAGAAGAAGCTCTAGGAAGTACTCACCTCAGCACCACATGTCATACCAAGTGTTTAGGAAAAGAGAGGACAAGGCAGCACAATCATAATTTTCCTCATATACAGGACAATGAACACAACCTCACAGGTTTATAGGGCACAGGGTATGAGGTAGTGAGTGCGTCGAATCATTATTGTGAATGCAGTGGCAAAGGCAATTTCTAATGTCCTTAGCAAAAGTTAGTGTTGAGGCTAGTGGTGAAACATGCAGTTCTCTGTAGTTAGAGAAGGAGCAGAACAGGCTGTGCCTCTCTGTGGTTTCTGTGGCTGCATCCTATATTCCCTCTGCATCTTGGTGAGTTTCATTTTCCTGTCCTCATTCTGGCTTACACTTCTTGTGGTCTGAAGGCTCTGAACACCTGGGCTTTCCTGTTGGCCTTCTAGAATCAATGAGAGTATGGCTGGGCTGATCTGGAGAGTAGTTGGATTTGATCGGGGAAGGGATTATAGGTGCTAAATTAGACTATTTATACCCATTGGTAGAGAAAGCCCATATGTTCTTAACATGCTGGTTGTTTTCTTCTGGGAAGGATCTGTAAGTGTCATAAAATAGCATCACCAGGGAGGATTTTTCAGACTCCATCAGAGCTGGGTGTGGCACAATGGAAAGCCTGCAGGCTTGATAGCCGCCTGGACATTCCTGCTTTCAAATTCACATTGTGCTGCTCATTATTGTGCCTCCCCAGGACCCATATTTCTTTCTTTATAGGAGTGAGGAAATAATACTTTTAGAGTTGCTAAGAAAATTAAGAATGCAAAAAAGACCAATGCTAGAAGCAGAACAAGTACTCATCTACTATCTCCTTCTTATGATTTTGCTTGTCCAACCCTAACCATGCAAGAAGGAAGGTTCCTGGTGGGGAGCAGTACCAGGGACACCTGTCCAGTCTCTACTTTCTCTGTGTTTCAGGTGAGACAGATGCATCAGGAAAAGTCATGTTTACTAGTGGCTGGGACATATACATTAGCAGGTTTTCAGGGAAGTTGAATCCAAGGGTGTTTTGGCAATATCCCTCCTTAAATGTTTCTAAACACTATTCTTGCTGGTCTTTTGGGACCTATGAGACATGCAGACAGGTAATTACCTCTAGTTAAGGGATGACCCTACAGTGGCTTGTCTGTGATTGCCAGAGCCATCTTACACCTTCACTAATACCTGGTCAGGCCACTATGTCCAAGCATACACTCCAAGAGATGAAGACTCGGTTCTGTCCCATTTTGAGACCCTGAGATTCAGATGCTTGGGAACATTTCTGACTACTTTAATATGGCATTCACCCTCTGGTTGCTGTGTCATGATCGTGGATCTGTTAGGGCACAATTCCATGCCCAAAACATGGCTCATATATGATTCATGGATAAAGGAACTGGCTATTTATCACCAATTGCCACCCTTCAAAGTTGTTCAAAGTGGCTCCTTCCTAGGGCATTAACCTCCATGAACTTTTATTTTATCTTATTTTTGATTCTACTTTCACCTTTATTTAGAGTACAAGGCAATATTACAGTTTCAGGTCATTAATAAATCTCGTGACTGACAATGAGTATGAGGTGAACTCTGAGAGCAAGTGGCTTTCCAGCTCAGGGGTAGGAGAGAGAATGGGTAGATCCAAGGTCATCTCCCACCTTACTCAGTGAGCTACCAAAAGGTTTTGGCTTCAGCTTACTGAAGGCAAGAAGGGCTGCTGGTTCTTGGGCATCTGTGTTATCCATGATCTTCATTACAGCAAACCAGAATCTCTAGTTTTTCAAATGAATTCTGGTGGGAGAAAATAAATCCAGACTGATTTTTAGCTGGATGACTACTATAAGTATCCCCATGAGCTGGCAAAATCTTCAGAGTGACCGGAGGAGCAAGGAGCCTTTCATGTGCTCCCAGTTGTTACACAGTGCTTACAGGCTGGTAAGTATCAGGCCTGCCAGACCCGCTCATGTGACTCCTCAAAGTCCACATTTATGTAACATGCCCGTCATGGTTCCAGCTGCTACTGTGTTCAGGTCATCTTCTGTACCTCGTGTCTTGTCAACGATAACACCAAATGCACTGTAGAGCAAAGCCAGAGAACCTAGAGTGTTGGCCCACAGTACCCCTTGCCTAGTCACCATATTCAAAATCTGTTCATTTCTTGGCTTGGACCAGGCTATGTTCTGGGTTTCCTTCAATCCTAGCCAAAGACCACTCATTGCCCCAACTGCGGCCCTAGTCATGCAACATCCTCCAATGGTAAAGAAGGCCAGTTCAAATCTGCCTCAGGTTTTATTAGCTCCAGTTGGTAAAATAAACTCGTCGGTATCCTGCACAAGATTTTTTTTTTTTTTTCTTTTTTGAGACAGGGTCTTGCTATGCAGTTCAGGCTGGCCTTGAGCTCACTTTTGTAGCCCAGGCTGGTCTCAGATTTGCACCGATCCTCCTGCCTCAGCCTTCCAAGTGCTGGGATTACAGGCGTGAGCCACCATGCCCAGCTTCCTGCACAAGATATTACAGATCCACATTTAAATAAGGGAACAAAGGGTTCATATCAGTTAGCAGGACTCTGGCCAAATATGCATGTGAGTAACCAGCTCTAAAAAAACCAACCCGCTCCCCACCCCCCACCCTCTACCCTCCACCCCAGTGGTGGTGGTTCCATTGCTACTGTCCCTACTACACACAATGATGTCATAGCAAACTTCTGTCTGTTTCCCCTCACTGCCTCAGGCCAAGGTATAGAACCAGGCCTTTGCTCCAAGGCAGCAGCAGGGAAACCTGTGTCACTACTATCTCATTCACAAGCTGAACTTCTGCCCCCCCCCCCAAACTGTCCCATGCATGGGATGGATTATTGCCATCACTGAAGAATGCCCTCAAGTAACAATACACAGATGTTTGAAGTGAGAAGCAGTCACTATGTAGGAAGACTGTTGGTGATATACAGAGTGGACCACAGTATTTGTTGCAACCCCTGTGATTATCAATTAAGATGGATAATTCTCTTTCCTCTGTTTGTTCCTTTCCTTAATCATTTGTTGAATATTTGTTGAGCATCTAGTATATGCTAGGTGCAATGCTGTACTGTAGATCCACTTTGCTTGTCAAAGTGTAGATGGGATAATCATCTATCAGCAATGAAGAATGTCAGAATACTTATACTTAGGTCCAAAATACAGCCTAGCAACCGTGTTGCCCTTCAGCTATTTAAAGTCTTTCTTGTCCACATTCCTCCAGTCTCCTATCTTATCCACAAGTCCTACTGAGTTTCGTTTCCTGCTATCCACATTGCATTGCTTTGGAAATCCCCCAAACCTCCTCCTCTTTTTGTGTTTCCTGTTTACCATTTGCCCTAAAATTCAAGTTTGTTTTCTCCCACTCTTCTCATTTTGCCCCATCCAAATAGCTACAGAGGACTATGACACACACACCCACCAAGCAACAGGACAACAAAATAGCCTCCAAACATTATGCATGGATCCTTACCACCCTGAAAGGTAGAGAGATTCACCCTGTCCCTATTTTATTTACGTGAAAACTGCATGTGAATCATGGATGTCGGCCAGCAATGACAGAGGCAGCATGGACCAAAGAGCCTGTTTCCGGAGCCAGCTGTCTTACTCATTGCCACAGAGCCTCCAAGTCCAGGGTGAGAGACAGACATTCAACCAAGAGTTCTACAAAAAAATCACACAATTACCATGGTTCTGAGTGCTGAAAAGAAGTACAAGCATCTTTGTTTGCCTGGGATAGCCGGGGATTCAGTTGGTGAGGGAATGCTTCCTTGAGGATGTGCCCTTATATGTGCCTTGTTGGGCTGCTCTGCATGAAGTCAGTAGGGGGCAAGGTGTGAGAGAGCAAATGTTCATCACAGGCCCCAAAAGATCATGCTGCCGCCATCTTCCCCATACTCTTAAACAGTGACCACCTATTTCCCTTAATGCACACTATGACCTGGTTCCCTTTAATTTAATTCTTTTCCATAATGTATTAATTGCCCAGAAGTTGTTCTGTCTGCCCCCACTTGCCCTTGCCCAAAGATTGGCATACTTTTCCTGTATGAACAGGTAATAAATATTTTAGACTGCGTGGGTCAAATGTCTCTATTGTAACTGGACTCTACCATAGCACTGCAAAAGCAGCTGCAGACAATATGATAATGAATGTTACTGGCTGCATGTCAAAAAGCTTTATTTGTGGATGCTGAAATTCAAATTTCATATACATGCATACTTGTATGTCACAAAGTATTATTCTTCTTGTGATATTTTTTCAACCATTTGAATATAAAATATTATTCATTCTTAGCTCATGGCCTGACTGGACTTGTCCTGTGGCTGTAGTATGCAGACACTGCCCTGGTGTACGTTTTCAGCTACCGTATGGACATCTTTTTCCCTTTGCCTTTTCCTTAAGTGCCCTGCAAAAGGAATGCCTCTAAAAATCGAGCTGCCCACCCCAACGAAATCAACCATTATTCCTAATATTCTGACTTCTGCTAATGCGCATCCACTAAGGAGTGTCAGGGCAGGGAATAAAATGACAGGACAGCATGAGAACCACTGTTCTAGCTGTGTCAGGTTGTTGTCACTTTTCAGCTATGTGCAGCACTTTCCTGCCTTGCCTAGCACCTGCCCACCCATCTCTTCCTTTCTCTCCTTAAGTTTTCCCCTGAGACTGTTGTCTACTCCTGTCATCATTTTATCGCCTCCTACCCTTACTGCCTCCAGCCTACCTTCCAGCCCATTGCTCTACAAAAAGAGTTTGCACAAAGGTCACCGATGACCTCACTATTATTGCTGTACCCAAAGGACATTCTTCAGTTTGTTTCATACTTGCAGCTAACGCCACTGACCTCCTCTTTCTCTGAAACCCTCCCTTGGACTTCGGCTGCTCCTCCTCTTTCTCCTTTGCATGCTTCCCTCTGCTACCTGGCCTGACAGGTTGAAATTCCTAAAGGCTAAATCAAGCATCTATTTGTCTTCTTCTTTTAGCTGCTTTCCTTGGGCAATCCTGTAGCTCCTGTCCTTATGTTACCTGAGCAGCAACCTACATATCTAACATCTTTGCGATTAAGATCTCTTCTGGAGGTCTTAAAACACCTCAACTTTACATACTCCAAAGGAAAATCACTCTCTCAGCCCACTGTCCACTCAATAAACAAGCAGTTGCTGAACACCAGGTGGTAGCTGAGTGGCTGAGGACACAACTTTCAGTAAGAAGAGGCAGCTGTGTATCACAGGGAGCTTACTGAGGCAGACACAATATTAAGCAAGTGGTCATGTCCCTGACTCCCCACAGCTCGTTTCTACCATAATGACTCCCTCTCCCCATTGTCCTCATTTAGAGAAAAAAATCTATCCAATCCTGAAAGTCAGAGGTATTCTTAATACTGCCCTCTTTCTTACTAGCCCTGTCCCCACAATGTACCCCAAACATCCCCTTGCTTCACTTTTCCCTTTGTCCACCGCAGCCTCCCCAGTCCTGGCTACCACCCTACTGCTGCTGGACCACTGTTCCAAAATAAAACTTACCTAGCTACCTCCTGCCTCTCCTCTACTCAAGGATGCCAGTTCAGAGTTCTGCAGGTTTACCATTGTTCTTCAAATCAAGGGCAACTCACCAACTTCCTCAAGGCCCTACTTGCTCTACTGGCCCTCACCTGGCCTCTCACACACTACTCCCCTCTGCCACAGCCCCAGCCTTCCCAGTTGGTCTCAGCTGTTTAATGCTCATCACATTTCTTCCTTACTTGGAGTGTATTGCTCCTCCAACAAGAATGCCACTGTCCCTTCTTCCTTCAAGATGTTTCCGACGTACCTTTTGATCTCAGTTCTAGCATCACTTCCTCAGCGAGTCTTTTTTGATTTCTCCTCCAGGTCAGATGTTCCTGGTAGAAGTCTTGACACGTTTTGTAGTATCTTAAGACTTTGGCCACATTGTGTTTATGTCTAAAGGTTGGGCATTTTGATCGATATTTGTCCCTCCAGTAGTTCCTGTAGAGAAAGGACTCTTGCTTAAAAAATAAAATTCAAAATTCTGTCATCACTGCTAGCCTTTGTCTGGCAGAAAATAAGTGCCCAGTAATAAGTGGATGGATAGCTGGCTGGATGAAAATGAATGGTGCTCCCCCTGCCTGAATGACTTTTCTTATTCTTTTTAATCCTTCAAGGGCAGTTCACATGATGCCTTTACAAGAAACCTTCCCTGATGATTGGTGCAAATTTACCTCTCTCCTGGGTTCCATCTCTATATGCATCTGTGTCCCAGTTTCAACTATCCTCTATCTTGAGTTACTGTGTTCACAACAGCTGTTGTCCAAATGTTTCCTGAGACCCAGGACCTATTTTGTTCATTTTTATACCTTCACTTGACTTGTTGTCATAGACATGGAAGCAACACTTGGTGTGATGTTTTATATGATTCAGGATGTTGTTTTTTTAAAATCCTAGTTGGATCTTAGCTGTTGCTGGTGTTAAGCTGTAAATGGCTCAAGTCAACAGCTTCCGACATTGCCAGTTCTGCCAATAACCCACTACTATTATGAAATATTAGGCTATGTATACAACTACTTTCTGTTAGTTCAACAAGAAGAAATATTTGTGCCAACAGTGTTTAGAAAAGTTACTCTGTCTGCATCTTGTACTTGGAGAAACTACTATGAAGACAACCATGTGCACTGTATTAATTATTGTGGCTGTCCTAGTAATGCGTTTGAAAACCGTCTCACTTTTTATTAAAAGTACTTAAAAAAAGAAAAAAAATCCTGACAATGATCCATCTTCTGGACGTTGTGTAACAAACACTAAAGTGGACCAGCAAGGGACATTCTCTGCCACTTTCTCCTTGTCATTTTGCTGTCCTTCAAGTTACTCAGTCATCCGACAGGTTTTTGTCTTCTGACCTCACTGATGGAAAATTTCCGGGCCCAGCAGGATTGCTCAGTGGTCTAAAGTGCCTGCTTAGGAAAGCTTAGGCGACTGCAGGGACCATGGTTCGATCCCCAGCACCACATGCTGCGCCAGCCCTGCCCTCAGGGCAGGCTGAGCCGGCCATAAAAATAAATAAGTAAACAAACAAAAGTTCTGAAACAAGAAAATTTCCTTATGCTCACTGTTACTTTTCTGAGTTGACAGTGTTACTAAGTTTTCACTGTTTGGGGGATTAACTTCATCCAACCTTCTGATTTGCTACATTTAATTTTTCTGAGAATTTCCATACTTGTGTTTTTATCAACAGCTGTATTTATAAGGCCTAAATTACTAATTGTATATACCCACCCTTCCCCCTTCATTTATCCAAAGTCTGGTTGCTAAAGTTGGAACAACATAGTTATTCAGCTTTTTACCCTCCTCACTGCCCAGAAAACTCTGGGATACAGCTCAGTGGTAGTATGCTTGCCTAGCCTGTGCAAAGCTCAGGGTTTTTTCTGGTCTTAGGACTAGAAAAAAATGCTGAAATATCTCTCATAGTATACCTGCTTCCAAATATTAAGCTCACCCAAACATTTTTGATATGATTTTATTACAGCCTGGTTGGTGTTTTGTGATCCCAATCAAATTTATTCATTACATACCTCAGCTCTGTGCCTGCTCCCTTCAATGCTTTTGGTTGTACTATGTGGACCATTATCTTTGGCTCATTGGAAGGGAAGTTTAACTGTATATTTTGGTTAGCTGAGTTATCCTAATTGGTATGCATAGCCTCCTGGTTGTCATAAAATTAAGAGTACAGCACCATTTCCTTCGCTACATAGGCAAGCTAATTGTTCAAACCACTAGTGATGCTTTCTACATGCCAGGTGTAGTCTCAGGGGCTTAACAGGCATTGCCTCATGTAATCCTGACAGACATCTTACAAATTGGTGTAGATGAGAATGTCATCTTTATAACTCAGAGATGCTAAGTAGCTTACTAAAAACCAGGGGGCTCATGAGTGGTAGAATCAGGATTCTTGACCCCAAAGATTATAATTACCATGATGTCCTTTTTGTTTCCTTTTTCTTTTTGGTGTTGGGACTTGGCCCACGGGCTCATTCTTGCTAATAAGCATACATTGGCCAGATACGCTGCACTTTTTCCTCTTTGTGCCAGAGTTCCTTGTCGCCTAAAGTTCAGAATGCCTCTCTGCAATCTTAGTTCCTCCAGGTAGCCATGAGGGCACCATTCATCATTGTTTCATGGTCTGGATAGTGTAGGGACTTTGACTGGCAAAGTCCCAGTAAGGACTTTGAAATGGTCACATTATAAATAAGGTCTAAGATTCTGGGCTCAAAGGATTGTGGGAATTTAGAAGTTAGTGCATAACGAGCTGGTTCTAAATCTTAGTTCAAATCCCTTGACAAAAATCTAAGGAATTCAAGCTGCATTGATATAGAAACCAGGATCAATCAGTCCATCAACAATTCTTTATTAAATTCCACTAAACACGAGGCACCATGCTCAGTGCTGTGGGCAACTATCTGAGTAGCACAAGGTTGTACAGTAGCATGGCAATTTGAAGCTTCTGATGAAAAAGACTATTTATGGCATGCCAGAACTTATGGGGCTGATAGCTGCTAAGTCTTCTTAAGCCTGAAACTGAGATTGCAGATTTTACTTGAGGGAAGAAGGAAACAAAACAGAGCGCCTGTCCTTCTCTTTGGGAGGGTGTAAATTGAGCTCCTGTGTTACACAACAGTGGGAACTGGCCTGAAAGTGGCTTCTCTGGGAAAAACAAGAAGCAAGAGGCCACTTGAGCTCTCTGCTTCTACAAGGAGTGTAAGGATGAGATTAAAAAAGAGAAAGGGCAAGAAAAAAAAAAAAAAAAAAAAAAAAAAACCAAACATTTCCATGGAATGTCTCTACATGTATTTTTCTTTTAGATGATTCTGAACTTATCTTGCCATTTGGAAATGTTAACTCTGGAAAGGGCAATTAGCATAGGGATGCGTGGACTAGTTGAGAATGTGAGGATAGTGCTGGAGACAAGAAAAAGAAAGAGGTAATGGATTGTCAAAACTTGCCTGGATGCCTGGGCTCAAAAGTGTAGACCATATTTGAAAGATCAGCAAGTGGGAGTGAAGCTGTGGGAGCACTGCACGTGTGGAGAGAACTATGTGCATTTCTGAGGGCGTGCAGAGCTCTGGAATGGCTGGCTGTGGGCAGCCACCATGGGGCAGTTCAAGACTAGTGATGTTCAGGATTTTTTCCTTTTTGAAATCCCATGCTATGAAACAGAATATCTGTGACTTTCCAAAATTCTTATGTTAAATCTTAATGCCCAGTGTGAAGCCATGTGGAGGTGTGCCTTTGGGAGGTGATAGGTCAAGAAGGCAGAGTTGCCATGGCTGGGATTTGTACCCTAATGGAAAGAAGCTCTGCAGAGTTCCCTTGGCCCTTTGCACCATGAGAGGGCTCAGGGAGAAGAAGCATCTATAGCCTCTGAAGTCAGCTGTCCCCTGCAGAGAATCTACTGTCACCTTCATCTTGGCCTTCCCTTCCCCCAAATGGTGAGCAGTGTATTTCTGTTACTTGTAAGCCACCTAGGCCCTATTTACTAAGGCACCTGCACAGACTGAAATTCAGTCAATGTTTAAAGAGCTACTTGTGGATTAACTGTGATGAGCTGCTTCTTGCTTACCTCCAGCTGATTGGACTTCGACTTGACAGTCTCTTGGTATAGTGCTCTGGAACTTGATGCGTGGGGCCTCATCCCAGACCAACTTTGTTACCTGAGGCAAGTGTCTTAGTCGCCTGTGTTTCAGTTTCCCTATCTATGAAATGGGAGTATTAACATCATTGATCTCAGAGAATTTCAGCAAGATTGAATGAGACAATATGTGGAAGCTGCTTAGAATGTGCTTGTCAGTCAAGTTCTTGAAGAAGAGATTAATTACTATAGTGTCATTATTTTAATCTGAAGCACTGCAGTGTGTGTGTATCTGTCTCTGAGAGGCCAATATAGGGGATAAGGGTCAGGTAGAATTCAGGGCTGTGAGTTACCTAAGAGAGGCAATCAGATAGTAGATAGAGCTGGCCAAAAATATTACAGCAGCTCACTGTGCTACTGGGTAGATCATCATAATTATTATCCTCATTCTCACTTTTCTTTTGGGAAAGTGTCATCACTATCTGTGCTCATGAAAGACAACTGTATATATAGCACGATGTTCATACACAGAGAAATCAAGAAGAAAAACAAAGAGGTTTCAACTTGAAGCAGAGTGGTCTAAATGTAAGTAATTTCAACTCCTCATTTCAAACTGCTTTTATCTTTACAACAAACAAAGATGGAAGAAGGAAATGAAATACCATAGGTAGCATTGCTGGAGATTGATTACAACCAGGAAGAGGAGGGGTTGGCTTCTGAAAACCTCTTACAGATACTCAGACTCACATGTCTAAATGTTTAAGGCTTGGTTGGGCTGTATAATGCGTGGTTGCTGTAAATATTTATTTTAGTGGTCATTATATCACATCTGCACGTACTGTGCTGGGTTGGTGAGGGCTCAGGGTTTTAAGGGCCCCTAGTGCTTTAGGAAGGAGTTTGAAAAATAGCATGGGTAGCCTGTTAGTGGTGTAGAATGGGATGTATTTCTCTGAGAACAAATTTCCCATAGCTGTGTTGCAGTGGCTAAACAGCTCCCAGTCAGGGTCAGGTTAGTCCATGTGTATTAACAGTGGTGGCTGACCTCAGGTGATGAGATGGGTGGGGAATGCTGAGACTCTGAGCTCTTCTTCCTAAGTCTTCAGAGTCTAGCCATGACTAGTTGGACCTTTGCAGAAATGGTACCAGTGAGGCACCCAGCTCAGAGAATCTGGAGAGCCTTATTGCGCTTGTGAGAGAAAGCTGTGAAGAGATATCTTATGCAGGTCAGGAGGGTTCTGGCCAATTTGCTGCAGAGAGGCTGGGGAAGTGACAATCTTTGGGAAGAAATAGAAGCAGGCCTCCTCAGAGACTTTGCAGCATTTACTTTTTGATGAAGAGATCAAATTAAATTGAGGACAGAAAAGAAACCTGGCAGTCTTCCTTGGTAAAAACAGAATGCAAACATCTGAAATAATCTGCATGTTGGATAAATATACATATTTCCTGAAAGTGAGAGAAAGACTTGTATTTCTGTAGTACTTTTCTTCCAAGGGCATCAAGGTTCTTTTTCTTTTCTTCTCTTTTCTCTTTCTTTCTTTCTTTCTTTCTTTCTTTCTTTCTTTCTTTCTTTCTTTCTTTCTTTCTTTCTTTCTTTTTCTTTCTTTCTCTCTCTCTCTCTCTCTCTCTCTCTCTCTCTCTCTCTCTCTCTCTCTCTTTCCTTCCTTCTTTCTTCTTTCGCTTCCTATACTAACAATAGAATCCAGAATGATGGTTAATCAGATCCAGGGTACAGCCTTAGACTACAGTTAGACACATCTGTTGTCTTTATCAAGAGGTGACCAAAGTACTTGGAAATAGGAGATCTCTGGATTGTTTCATTTAGGATCAAGACCCTACAATGTGAGGATGCCCTGGCATTATTAGTGTACAACCTATACATGCTTACAAAGAAGCTCTGGTCCTGTAGGAGATTCTATGTTTTAGGTAGAGAGTTAATAAGTCCAACCTAAATATAGAAATGAATAATTGTACCTATTGTTTTCTTTTGCCTTCTGTTCACATCAATGAGTAGTTGCCAACTATTTGTGGAGTTTGTGTTTAGCTAGTGAATGTCTTGGTTGGGAAAGTTATATAATCATAAATAGCTTATAATTGCTATCATACCTAAGATATTTTATCCATGTGGAAAATTTCACTTTTTTTTTTTTTTTTTTGTCTTTTTGAGACAGGATCTCACTATGTAGTTCAGGCTGGCCTTGAGCTCACTTTTGTAGCCCAGGCTGGTCTCAAACTCGCACCGATACTCCTGCCTCAGCCTCCCATGTGCTGGGATTACAGACATGCGCTACCACATCTGGCTGAAAATTTCACTTCTGACTGCTGCTTTACCTATGCTATTTTCTGGCCTCAATGAGGTGGTGGGGTTCTGGGGTTTTCTCCATGTGGACCCTTCTTTTGCAGACCCAGGCACAGAGTCAGATGGTCCTGATATGCCAGCTGATGGGCTTGTAATTCACTGTGGACACTTTCCATGGTTGTGTGGCCAGTTCTTGCTCTAACCAGGTAGCAGTAGGTCTGTGGCTCAGATTAGATTTGGTAGCCCTGGACTTTCTCATCTGTAGAGTGGGAAGCTATGGCCAGGAAATTTTCAGTCTTAGACCTTAGACCATTAGATTATTATAAAAATAACTTCTTGCTAAAGCTCACTTCTGATTTTTCATCAGATTCCAGAAAAAAGACTCTACAACTATAATATCTGCTATAAGAAATCCATCTAGTTAGAGACTTGGCCAATTAGGAGAACTCTGTTTTTTCCTCTCAAAACAGGAATGTCTGGACTCAGTCTCTTGGCTGTGGCTCTTCTGGTCCATCTTTTATTTTTCTCTTCTCTTTCCTTATTTTCTCTTTCTTTTTTCTCTCTTTTTCCTTTTTTCCCCATGGTGTCACTTGGGACTGTACTCTGGGCCTTATGTGTACAAGCATATACCACCAGGGCCCTACATTTTTTTTCTTACCAGAACCAGACAGACATTTAGCAGAATTGCAGTTGTGGATTTGGAGGCCAGCATTTGAACCTTTTTGGACATCCAGCAATGAGACCTACCTACCATAAAGTGTTAGAAGAAGTCCTCCACACCCTCATCGCTCCAGCTTTTGAATTGTTTCCAGCTGTAGTCCATCCAGGGACCCATGCTTCCATGTCTTTAAATAATAGCTTGATTGTTATAGACTAGCTGTTCAGGGCCAAAAGCATTTTCATCTTTTGCTTTTTTTTTATGAAATAAAAAGAAAGAAAAGAACTGAGAAAAGAGCAGCTATGCCCTTGAAAGAAAAAAAAAAACACTGTAGAAACACAAGTTTTTCTCTCACTTTTAGGACTAGGAAATTTGTAATTTACCATTTCAGATGTTTGCTCTCTCTCTCTCTCTCTCTCTCTCTGTCTCTCTCTCCAAGAAAGCATGATAGGTTTCCTTTTCAGTTCTTCTCAACTTAATTTGATTCCTTCATCAAAAACCTATTTCTGTGCACTTTTAGTTTCCATGTAGTATTATGGAGATCACAGAGGCCAGACCACACTGTAGAGCTTGTGCTTAAATGCACATGATGTGGGCACCACTCAGAGAATGTAGAAATGCTACAGAGGATGTATTAGTGACAGAACAGCAACCACAGAGCCCAAGTATATGGAGAAGGAAGGATATTTTTCTGTCTTGTTGAATGACATGGTGTTGGGGAGCTAACATGATGAAAATATGAAGTGGAATGTCAGGTGTGTAAATATGGTTGAGATGGAGGGAGGACTCATACTTCTGTGTCCTGAGCCCAGGAAGTCTGCCTGCAGATGGTGGATCTACCAGCTTCATCTAAAGATAACATTTTGGATGCTGGGCCCCCTTCTTCCTTTATGTCCCTGGAGTTCATTCCCTGAAGCTTCTGGTTAGTCATTGTTGTCTGTAGGCATTAACATTCTAGTTCCTCAACTTAGAGTTAAAGCTTGAGTCAACTGTCTCCTTGTCTGTTTCCTTATTGTATCAATACCAAGCTGGATGTCAAATTCCCAATAGTTGTCAGTAAAAAGGCAATAGTATATTATTCTCTGGGCTAAAATGAGAAACAAGGAGGCAGAAGATATAGATAAACATAGCAGGTTACATATGTCCTATAATTTTTGCTCTCATCCCCAAATCATTAAAATGATAGTAATGAAACAGTCTAAACCATGGGGACCAAGAAAAGTAGAGAGAAAATAACATCGGATGAAAAAGATAAAAAATTCTTGGAACAGAGAAGTGGAGAGTTGAGTGCTTGCTTGGCAGAGGAAGAGCTAACAAGAAGCAAGCCAACTTGCATCCATGAACCAACTCTCAAAGCAGCGACACAGTGGGGTACAACATTAAGGGTTGGATTGAAGATTTCTTTTTCTCTCAGGAGATCTCCTTTTCCAATGCAAGCAGCCATCAGTTGTTCTTTTCCTGCCCCATTAGAAGTAGGGGATTTAAGCCCTGGATATTTGAACCAGGGAGACTTCAGACTGAGGGAAAAGTGGCAGGAGTGGTGAGCTGGATAGGTAGGAAGTGCAGGCCTAGTTCTCTTCTGCTGGGGTTTTCCTGGGGATGTTGACCCTCAAGTCCCCACTCCCTGAAAGGGCAAAATCAGTGGCTCCTCCCTTAAGATGTAGAATCCCTGCAATCAGAGGAGAGGCCCAAACATTTTGACATGAAAAATCTGGTTCCTGCTTTACAACCAACCCTACTGTGAAGCCACCAGCCCCGAAGCCCTGCACATGGATACAAAACTCCTCACATTGTAGCACCTTGCCCTGGAGGAGCAGGGAGCCTAAGAACAGCAGAAAGAAATCATACCCAGGCTGGCCAGCCTACGAGGGATGAGACGACGGAACAGCCATATAAGACCAGGATGTTGTCAAAGAAAACTCAGCAGAACTAAGATAATCTTAAAATGAGGTCAGAAGATCAAACAGGGGATTATGTAGAAAATATAGAAAGACAAAATACATAAAATGGAGAAAATGACTAGAAAAATTAAAGGATTAAACTAGGAGGTCCAGCTAAAACAAAGACTCTGGCAGTTTCTTCTGGCAACCTGATTAAGCCTTCAGACTCCCTACTCAGAATTACGTTATCTTTTAAAAAATAAACTATTTTTAAAGTAGTTTTAAATTTATAGAAAATTGGGAGAATGGAAGATGAGAGAGATGAAAACGATAATGTTTTAAATATGTGAAGTAAAATTCCTCTTCCTTTGATAAGCAGCAGGGGTAACTCATGGCGATGGGGGAAGCCCTGCTGCATCCTGGGTGTCCCCCCCAAATGCAGTACTGGTGACTAAATCCAGTGCTTCGCACCCACTAGGCAAGCACTTTGCCACTGAACTACATCCCCGGGTGTTTTAATTTTTATTTTGAGATTTTCTTTCTTTTTTTTTTCTCCTGTATTTAGTATAGGGTCTACATGGTCTCACTATACAGATCAATCAGACTCATAGTGACCCTCCTGTTTACAGCCTCCCAAGTGCTGGTGTTACAGGCATGTGCTACCCACTCAGTCTCAATCACAATTTCAGTGTGCACTGAGGGGTGAGGCTGGTAAGGCACTTTGGTGATGGAACCCCAGTCCTGCACCTGACTAAACAGGCACTTCAGTTTGCTGAGCTATCTAGCCAGTCCTTAATTTTTATTTTGAAAGAGAATCTCACCAAGATGTTTAGGTTGACTCTGAACTTGCAGTCTTCTTGCCTTGGCCTCTCATACAAGATGGATGACGGATGCGTGCCGTCACAGCTGGATAAGTTCTGGTTTTGAAAGATTTTCAAGGGCTGTGGGTGTAGCCTAAGGGCAGAATGTTTGCCTAGCATGGATTGAGGCCCTGAATGACATGTGTAGGGAAAGAATGCAAAGACTTTTGAGGAAGAGATAAATAAGGCAATACAGTGCATGAGAAAACAAAGGAAGCCAACTTCATCGAAATACAATTATAAAAGTATGAGACAATGAAAGTCATATAGTAATATATGTGCTTTTTCCAAAAGTTTTTTTTTTTTTTTTTTCCTGCAGTACCAGGGATTGAACTCAAGACCTTGCACTTACCAGGCAAGTACTTATCCTACTGAGCTATTTCCCTGGCTCTATATGTGCTTTTCATGAGCACATTAAAGAACAAGATCTCGGGGCCCGGCAGGATGGCTCAGTGGTCTAAAAGCGCCTGCTTAGGAAAGCTTGGGCGGCTTCAGGGACCACGGTTCGATCCCTGGCACCACATGCTGCGCCAGCCCTGCCCTCAGGGCAAGCTGAGCCTGCCATAAAAATAAATAAATAAACAAACAAAAGTTCTGAAACAAGAAAAAAAAAAAAAAAAGGTGACATTAAAAAAAAAAAAAAGAACAAGATCTAGAGGTGTCTAGTGTAACTCTGAAACAGCAGTAAACACAAATGATGTATTTAGGTATTGGCATCAATGTGGTGTGAGATAAACACGTCTGGGATTTCTGTAGGTGACGACTGCAGAACGCTACAGTTTTAATCAGACATTTGTTGAATTAGTTCACTTGAAAATCATGTGCATGTCAATTTTATAAAGGATGACAATTTTATTTTATTTTATTTTATTTTATTTTATTTTTTTGTGAGTAAAGTTATGTAATTGATATGTAATTACATAAATCTGATCCCCTGGGCCCCTTAACCAAAGTCTTTCCATTTCCAAGAATAAGCTAGAATTCTGTGATTGGGCCCATCGCAGACTGGCACAGAAGTGTTGCAGTCCTTTGTTTTTTTTTTTTTTTTTTTTTTTTTTTTTTTTTTTTTTTTTTTTTTTTTTTTTTTTTTTTTTTTTTTTTTTTTTTTTTT
>PVJA010012600.1:32617-51590 GCA_004027025.1 Myocastor coypus | reverse complement strand
CTACCCGGGCGGAGAGTGGGGCAGGCGGCGGATACTCCGGGGTAGGAACGACAACCGCGACGCTGCCGGGGGTCGTTGTTAAAGAAGCAGAACTGGTGGCGGCGACCTGAACGCCGGGAGTCCGAGGGGAGAAGGACGGCTCGCGAAGCCCGGCGGCCAGGGAGAGCGGCCCGCACAAAGGAGGCGGGCGCGCGGCGGCCGCCCGGCCGGGCGCGGACCGCGGCCCTGCTAGACCGAAGTCCCACACCGGCAGCTAGGCATAAAGTTTACGTCCTCCTGAGACCGCACTCCCCACTTCCCACGCAGGACCGCACCTCTCCGCGTCCTCCTCCCCCAAACTCCACTCGGGACCCCGAGAGCCACCCCTGCCTTCCGGCCAGCACAACAAAGACACCGACCGGCGAGGGTAAACAGCGGCAGCAGGGCGATCAGGGCGGCAGCGCGAGCGCCTCGGAGAGCAACTCCAGAGTCCCTGCTAGCAGCTGCGTAGTTTCTCCTTTTCTTTCTACCGGCACGTAATTTTGCATCTTCACCCGCTCCCCACACACCCGAGGATTTTTAACTCACCTTTACTTTCCAACTGAGAGTTGCGGTAGATGGGATTTTTGCCTTCTCCAGATGGTTGAAGGTTAAGCTTTTTGGACTCCCCACCACCTCCTTATTTCTATTATAATCTCTGCAAGAAAAGTATAAAGAGAGTTCGAGGGGAGGTGAAATCTGTGATCTGGAAAGCCCGTGACTCCCTCCTCCGTCTTCTGCCTCTCTCTCTCTCTCTCTCTCTCTCTCTCTCTCTCTGATTAGTTCCTATCCAGCAGCAGATTGAAGCAGGAGATGATTCTTCTCAAGGTTTGTTCTGCAGCTTCACTTCTAGGCGAAGGCTTCATGAACCAAGTGACGTCAACCAACAAGGCTTCTCTCTCTCTCCTCTAACAATGAAAGTTGCTGTTAACAAGGGAAAAAAGAGAGAGAATTGTTTATACCATTTCAGTTCCAATAATAAATGACCTATCAGCTCCTAAAGAAGCTAAGGGAGGGGGTTGTTTCTTCCTTCCAAGAATACTGTAGCCTTGAGTTTGCACTGTTCCTTGTCCCAGGAAAAAGTTAAGAAACTTAAATGTTTTGTTTTGCTTTTAAAAGAGGTCAGAAAATAAGGTTCAAACTTAATCGTCAAAACGTTAAACTGACTCATAGCCATGTTCAGTTAACCATTTCCACTTCAACTTTTTATGTTTGCAAACTCAATTCTGTTCAAGTCTGCAAACCAACTAAATTAATATACCAAGAATGTATGGATATGAAGACTAAAGAACAGGTCAGGATATAGTCCAAGGATAAAATACATCGCCTTCCCATGGACAAGTTAAACTGGCTGTAATGTATATGCACTGAGCTAAAATAAAATCTAAATAAAGGATATTAAAATAGCAAATCGGTTCCAAGTAAAATTTAAAAACTAATCAGTAGTCGATTGTTTTGTTTTCGTTTCCGAGAGTTATCTTCTTTTTTTAAAATAGCCAATTGTAGGGCCAGAACAGTTTTTTTTTTTTTAAATCAAATTGAGTAAAACTAGTAGCCCATTAATTCCATCTTTAAACTATACGCGGTATGTATTTGACCCCCAGCATCTCTTCCAACTTTTAACCTTCCACTCTCCCCTCTTAATTCCCATACCCTGTAACCAATCAAGTTAAACGAGGGTAAAGTGTACCCTATTCCCTTCCATGTCCCATTCCACTTCTCTAAAAATAAATTTTAAAAAAGAATTAACCTTGGTAATATCATCTATGAAGACATGCAACTTTTAAAAATTTCATTTTAGTTTTTTCCTTAAGAGCACATTAACATTTAAAAGTTTATATAAATTACACAATGCATAATTTAATTTTCAGGATGAAAAACAAGTGAAAATTAAGCTATAGAGGAATAATTTGACCATACATGTTATATTTAACATACACATATGAGTAAATGTATCTTAAAAGATGCTATTGTTTTGTTTCCTCCTTAACCACTGGCTGTGATTTTAATTGTACTGGAGGATCTTCATTAGTATTAACACATGGGGAGATTTCACAAAGCTGCTTCATTAGGAAAAAAAAAAAAAAAGCTGGCAGACTAGGTCCTTCTGCATGTGCTGAGAATGTCAGCCTTACCTCGGTCATTTGTAACATAATAAGTGCAAGTACAATGATTGCGATGCAGGAGCGCTGGGGGAAGGGCAAGAACACTGCCTGTCTAGCAGGAAAAACTGAAAAGAAGGCTGCTCATTACATAGTAAAATGAATGCTAAAAATTAGTGAAGAGGATGTCTCAGGAGACTGATGCTAAATAAATTAATGTGCTGATATGTTTTTAATTATTATTTTTGTAGTAGTTTATTTCATTTTCAGGATTCATATTGAGCAGCAAAGCTGTGCTACCATTTATTGATTTTTTTTCCCTGCCACTTTCCCAGAATACAGATTTTAATCATTTCACTACACCACACTCAGTAATTTCATTAAAAACTGAAATCTTCTATCCCCAGAAAAGCATTTAATTTCAATGACATACAATTTCTCTTTTAGCAGCAAACTGTCTCTACAGTAAAAGCTGGCCCAAGGTTCAAATGCATAATTTAATCCTGAGTTTTCTATGCTCTGCATTTCTTTCAAGCTATAATTTGTGTAACTACCTAATAACTGTAATAAGGATAATAATTTCCTTATAATATATTATTAACTCATATTTAATTAACTCAGAGGCCAAGCTCCATACATGTGTGACTGGGTCAACAGTTCTGCAATCTCAAAATTTACTAATAATGTTACAGAAGAAAAATAGATTAAAATGTAAGTATAAATAACTTAGACATTTATCCCAGGTCATACACAGTATCTATTATTCTATACTTAGTGGTTACTTAGTAAGTTTTTTAAATATTTGGAAGTAATGTAATTCAATAATATTTCTGTACATAGTGTTATGATCTTGATATTTTAACCTTTGTTACACTCCCCAGTTAGCATTACTGTGGATATTTAATTTTGAAAAAATAAAAAGATTTGGTTTAAAAGTGTCTGGATTTTCATAAATAATTTTCTTCTAAAAAAAAGTAACTTCTTCCAATACATTTCTCTTCAAATAAAAATAAGTGCCACATTATGTTAAAAACTAAGACTATGTCTTTTCCTTAAATATATCATTTCATACAAACACAATTCAATTTTTGTTCCAGTAATATTTTTAAGTATTAGATATATAAGATGACATTAGTTTCCCAAATGATCCAATTCATAAGTGTATGTAATTTGCATTGCCTAGTCTGATTGTTTGTTTGTTTTCTTTTGTGATCCAGGGAATTAACCCAGGGGTACTCTACCACTGAACTATATCCCAGTTCTTTTATTTTTTCATTTTGAGCCAATGTCTTGCCACATTACTGAGGCTAGACCTGAACTACAATCCTCAAGCTCAAGCTTTGAAATAGCTAGCATTATGGAGCCAGGCACAACTGCCCATTTAAAAAAAAAAAAGGAAAAATTTGTCAATAAAACATAATTTCAAACTATGGAAATACAGCTATTAAACAGGAAAAATCATAATGAAAGTGAGTAGTTACTACATAAAAAATCATTGTTTCCTGGGTGATTTTAGAACCATCATATTTACTAGATTGTGTCTATGCAATTTTTAAACTGAAGCACCCTACAACAGTTTTCTTGATTCTAAGATGAAATGGCAAAGTAAAGCACATACATCACTAAAAAGTTGGAACAAAGTATAAGAGTAGTGACAGTAAAGATTTTAATGTATTTTTATATTAGAAAGCCAAATTAGCATCAAAGGCTCTTCCTATAGTTTGGGAAATGTTTTTGTGACATTCTTAAAGATGAAATTAAATTAAATAATTAACAAAATAGTTGGTGAATAAAAATGCACTAACACCTAAAATTCATAATAGAATTTTTTATATTTTAATAATTCAACTTTAATTTCATATTAAAATATAGTTTGCAAATAACTTGGTGCTGCCTGGTAATTCAAATACATTAATTATGCAATTTGGTCTATACTTTTAACTTATTGTTGAAAATGGCATACTTGAAAATTTTAAACTAGATTACTTCAAGTGTTTAAGAACCTCTTACAACTCAAAATTAAATTGTTTTTTAATATTATTTCTTCTTTCTTTTAATGTCATACTTGATCATTTCAAAGATTAGAACATAGAGTTGATAAAAAAATTAAAATAATTACTAGTTATAAAATAGCTGGCTAAAGTTATTTATGTTTTATATCCAAGATATCTACATGAATAGTTAACCATGTGTACTGCCATAAGATAATTTAATGATTAAGTGGGTATTTTCTGATTTTGATGATTTTTTTTTTTTTTTTTTTTTTTTTTTGTGGGACCAGGGTTCGAACTCACGACCTTGCACTTGCCCAGCAGGCATTTGTGCGTCGGAGCTATCTCCCCAGCCCCATTGATGATATTTTGAAGTTCTACATATATGAAATATACCCATCCCACATATACTATATTTGCTACAGCTACAGAATGACAGAATTATTGTACTTTCATCTATGAAGCATCTGCTGATTTTAGGACCAAGGTAGATAACAAAGACTGGCAGATATCTTATTTACCACTAGTATTGTTGGTAGCCTCGAAGAGTAAGGAACTACCACATAGAATAAAATCTCAGAAGGCTGACTGCAATACAGTAAAAACACAAGATCTCAATAGTATTAAGCTGGTCACTCTGATATCCTGTTTTTGTCACTACAGACTAATGAAGTTCTATTTGTTTCACTCATTTAATAAACAAACATTTGGGTGCTTGTTATATGCTATATACTGCTTAAGGCTGAAAAGAAACATGAAAAACTCATTTTCTGGTTATTAAAAGAGTGAAATTTCTTTGAGATTAAACACTGATATAAATCACATTATCAGGATATAAAAGATTTGTAAAAATAGTCAACTAATTCCTGATTGGGAGACTATAGAAGGTTTTATCAAAGTAATGTAATTTGAACTGCATCTCAATACTACAAGTGTACCAGGCAATGAAAATGGATATTTGGAGGAGGGATGAAACCACAAATATAAGTTAAGAGAAATAAGCCACAAATATAAATATAAAAAGCTAGTAGCTCTTGTGTCCATCTACTGTTGAGAAATTCAATATTACAGGAATAGGGTAACAGGGATGTCACAACAGGGATAAAACCATTTGGACTTGGACCAAAGAGTGAGTGGCCTAATGTACTACAGGACAGTAGCTGAGTTTATCTTCAGAGGCAACAAAAGTTGGCAAAAGAGTAACATGACTGATCTAGATTTGAAGGAACAATGACTACATAGAAAATGCAAATGATAGTCTGTGATATGAAGAGGCTATTCAACAATCCATGAGAAAGATGGTGGAAGACAGTGGTATTGGAGAGGAAAAGCCAAATATTCTGATATAAAATTTCAATTTTGTGACCAACTTAAAACCCTTTGAAGAGAAGGACAAGTAAAGAACTAAAGGGATTTCGGATTTAGGAAACTGAGTTAATGCTGCATGGAGTCATTTAACGAAGGTCCAGAACATGTAAAGAAAAGCACATTATGCGGCAGTCTGCCGTTAGATTTCATACTATGTTTTATAAGCCTTTCTAAAAATATGATTAAAATTATTTCAAACTGCATATACCTATGGCTAGTATTTCTTATCTACCTTCCCATTGTCTTGCCACTATAAAAGGTGCTTCTGATAAATATTTCTTATTCAGAACACTTCCATATGGATAAAGTGATTATAAAATGCACTGGGAAACTAAAATAAGAAAAGCATAGGAAAATCTTTAAAACTAAGAGTTGGGGAAATGTCAACTATTAAATTGTTATAAAACATAATTTAACTGCTAAAAACTGACAAGAAAAGGCTTATAAAACAAAAGAAAATTGAGAAATTGGCTATGTGGACATAGACATTTAGTATAGCTAAAAGGATATCACAGCTCAGTGAGGAAAAAAAAGATTTTTTTTTAAGTATCTGGATTTGTATGAAGACAAGATGTCAAAATCAAGTATTTAGCATAAAAAAATACATGGTATATAAGTAATAGACTCAGTATATGAATTTCTTAATAATTGGACAATGGAGAAAACTTTCCTAACAGTCATGATCAAATACAATAAAATTAGTAAATCCCAATACATAAAATATAAAACTTTTTGTAGAAAAAAATGCAAGCAAAGTATAAAGACAAATAACCAAACTATGAAAAAAAAAAAAAACCCTGTAACTTCCATATAAGGCAATTTAATAACATTATACTACTTTCTAAAATAGAGAGGAGTAAGATCAACCTGTCAGCAAGTGGCAAGAGATCTAAACACAAATTTTACTAAAAAAGAAAGCCAGGCATCTTGGTACATGCCAGTAATCCCAGCACAGTTAACTCTAAGGTGGGAGGACTGCCCTGAGTTTGAGGCCACCCTGGACTACCGAGAAATACCTTATCTCAAAAACCTAAGAAAAAAATGTTATCAAAAAATGTAATACTGCTTTAAAATACTCACAGACTTATTCATAATAAGAGAAATGCAAATTAAAAATTGCTCAAGTACTATTTCTTATTCATCAGATTGGCAAGAATCCAAGTTTTACAACACAGCCTGTTAGGCTTTGATGTGAAAAAGCCCTCTCCTTTTTTCTTAGAATACAAAATAGAAGAATCTATCACGAGATAATTAAGAGCCTCTTTTTCCTTTCTGCCGCCAATATGCCTTCCCGACTAAGGAAAAACAGGAAGCTTGGGGCTCATGTGAACCATGGCCATGGCCTATTCAGCAAACACTGGAAGCACCCAGGAGGCTGAGGTAATGCTAGTGGCACACATCATCACAGTATCAACTCTGACAAATATCACCCAGGTTACTTTGGGAAGGTTGGTAAGAGATATTACCACTTAAAGAGAAGACAGAGCTTCCACCCAACTGTCAACCTTGATAAATTGTGGACACTGGTCAGTGAGCAGACATGAGCAAAGGTAGCTCCCATCACTGATACGGTGCGATAGAGCTTCTTGGGAAGGTTCAAGGGAAAGCTCCCAAAGCAGCCTGTCATTGTGAAGGCCAGATTCTTCAGCAGAAGGGCTAAGGAGAAGACTGAGGGTGTTTGGGGGTCTGTGTCCTGGTAGCTGGAAGCCACTGGATAGGGGACTCATTAAAATGCTAACAAATGGTTTAAAAAAAAAAGATAACTGAGCAGTATCTAATAAAGTTATACTTTTTTGAGTAGTAACTCTCACATTTAAGAATCTGACCAAATTTGACAAAATATGAAAATAGACATGGACTTATTTGTTGGAGTCCCTTCCTGGTTCTCACCTCAGCCCAAGAAGTCTAAATTTACAATATCAAAATTTCGTTATTGGAATTCTACCAAGTTAATTCCAATCTACCACTCCCAGCATAACCCACGGCAATAACAAAGACACTAAGACATATATATGGAGTCAAGAGGCCCTAGATCCAACCATGAAAATGGCTTCGAGAACAAAGAGGGTGACCCAGGGCTGCACTCAGGTTTTATTCATTGAAAAAGGGGGAGTGGCTTGTGAAGGTGAATTATGGGAAAGTGGTGGGTACTGAAGGGAATTATGAGAAAGTGAGCATTGAAGGTAGTTGTGGGAAGGTGGTAGACATTGAAGGGAATTATGGGAAGAAGGTGAGCACTGAACAGAATTGTGGGAAGAATGTGAGTACTGTGAGCTGGGCTAGGTAGGAAGCTTGCATTCACCTCTGCCATATTCAGAGATATGCAAAAGAAGTAATTTACATTATGCTATTGTGGTAATATCTAATATTTTGGGCATCTGGTGCTTCAGCTCTGATGTGTAATCTTTCACGCCCCAAGAAGTCATAGCCTCTATCTCGAGGCTCGATCCCAGCTGACACCGTGGAGCATTGGCTCTTCCTCCTGTTATCAGGGAAACACGCATGCCATCTTCAAAAATTACCACCAGCACCTTGGCTACACCAATAAGGCCAATTTAAAGGATAATGAGATTCTGGCGATCTGCTGCTTCAGCTCTGATGTGTAATCTTTCAAGCCCCAGGAAGTCATAGCCTCTATCTTGAGGCTCAATCCCAGCTGAAACCGTGGAACACTGGCTCTTCGTCCTGTTACCAGGGAAACACATGTGTCAACTTCAAAAATTACTACCAGCACCTCGCTAGACCAATACACACTGCTTAAGGCCAATTGAGAGGATAATGAGAAGTCCTAACCAGCTCTGTACATTTCAATAGGAGGGATTAGGGTCAGGCTCAGTCAAAATGGAGATAGTCTCTCTTTTTTCAAGGAGAGCTGCTCAGGTGGTCCTCCACAGTTATTCATTAAAGCACTGTTTACTATGGAAAAGGTCCGGAAATAAGGCAAATGTGCATCATAGGGCAGTGATTGAATTGGCCATGGTATGGCCACACAATGGATTACTATGCAGTTTTTGAGAAAGTGATGAATGTGGTATGAAATATAACTGAACTTCACAAAATACTGCTGAAACAACAACTTGGAGGAAAATGTGTAGTATGTCATCAATTATTTACCTCTTGATTTTAAATAAACAGACAAAACAAAAAATATGGGGGGCAGGGAGATAGCTCAGTAGAATAAGAGCTTGCATGGCAAGCGCAAGGGCTGGAGTTCACTCCTGGTTTCCACAGAAAAAAAAAAAAAAGGTCAACCTATAAAGAGGAAAAGAGCAAGGTAGTAAAAATAGCACGTGGGGTGGCAGAGCATGTTCTAAGCAGACTTAAGGCCTTAAATTCAAACCCTAGCACTGCAAAAATAATCAGACACATACATACATATATAGGCCCTATGAATTTCAAAGCAACAATAAAACAGTAACTCCCAGTACTTGGGAGGCGATGCAGAATTGGTGTGAGTTTGAGACCAGCCTGGGCTACAAGAATGAGCTCAAGGCAAGCCTTAACTGTATAGCAAGATCCTGTCTCAAAAAGACAACAAAACAATAAAAACCAAAAACTTATTAGTATTTTTTCTGCTACTACTGGCATTATTATAATAGTGTGGGTTTTTTATTTTTTGTTTTTTCATTGTTAGAGATCAAAACTAAGGCATACTTGACTTCATGCATGCTTGACAATCATTCTACCACTACTACATCCTTGGCTCTTACTGTAATATTGTTACATGCATGGTCTGAGAAAATCAAATGAATACATTGGTTTTTAAGGGAAACTTTGGTGTCAGGCAAAAACAAGAAATATGAAAAATTAATAAGTTACATGAAAACTGTGTTGCCCTGAAATATCTGTATTGGAATGAGCCCGTAAAACATGTTATATTTAAAAGACATATTTCTTAAGTTTACCAAATGGAAATATCTAGCAACAGGAACCAGTGCAATAACAAGTAGAAATCCCTGGCTGTGGTCTCTACACTATTTCCTTGTGAAAAGAATTCCCTGAAGCAGTAGTTGATCCTAGATGTGGGACAGGAAATTTAACTACTATCAAATTATCAAAGATTATTGATATCATGACAAAAGGATTTAGGAGACAATTTGAAGAAGCCAAAATGAAGTGGCTACCCTTAACCAGAGATGAGACAACTTAAACATTATTCAGAATAAGCAAAATAGATCGAAGCATAAAAAATGTATCTTTAAAAACTAGCTTATCTGTGAATGATGTTAGGGAACCAATTCATTATTTTATTTCCTTTTAGAAGCAATGGGGATTAAAATAACACAGGCATGCTAGGCAACCATTCATCCTCAATCCCAACTCATCTGGAAAACTAGTAAGTGAAGAAAGCATTTTCCTATCAAATGTTGACATAGATTTGATTGTTAAGGATATTTCAAAATATTATTGGAAAAAAAATTTAAAATATCACTGGCCTATAGTAAATTTGTTTAGTTTTTTTTTTTTTTTTTTCCTTTTTGTGTGTATTTTAGGGAAGGGTCTACAGGGTATTCAAGGTCTCACTGCTAGCTCAGACTCACAGTGATCCACCTGTTTACAGCCTCCTAAGAGCTGGGATTATAGGCATGTGCTACCATGCCCAGTCTCAATTGCCAGCTCAGTGCTCTCTGGGGGCAGGGCTGGCACAGTAGGCCCGGGGATTGAACCCTGGTCCCCTGCACCTGCTTGTAGGTGCTTTAATCCACTGAGCTATTTGGCTGGCACAATTTGCCTAGCTTCAACCTGTGTGTTTCAAGACAGAACGAGGATAAGATGATACCATTCTTATCCAGTAAATATGACAAAGTTTTTAAGAAGTTAGGTAACATATTAGAGAAAGATGTTTTGTTTTGTTGAGACAAAATCTTGTTATGTACCTAGGCTTGTCCTGATCTTGTAATACTCTTGCTTCAGCCTCCCAAGTAGCTGGGATTACAAACTTGGGCCATCCCTTCCAGCCTTCAAAGAAAAATCTATCCTCTCTACCCCCGCTTCTTCTGTACTTGGGATTGAACTCCAGATGTTAGAGACTGAATTCTAGGCCTCTATCTTTCTAGGCAAAGTGCTCTGTTACTCAAGCTGCATCTGTAAGCCTCCAAGAAAATTTCTGAAGGAACTGTGCAGCAGATGCATAGACATTTATTTATTTATGTATTTGGTATAGGGTCTGATGCCTAATCATTTGTATAATCTTTCCAAAAGTAATCCCTGAGAAAACCAAGGAAATGAAAGTCAAATGTCGGGCCAGGGAGATAGCTCAATAGACTACATCCTTGCCTGGCAAGTGCAGAGTCCTGAGTTCAATCCCCAGTACTGAAAAGAAAAGAAAAAAAAAAGTCAAATGCTAAAGTCTCAGGAATTTTGCAACCAGACTGTCATTACTAAAACTGATTGCCCTTGCTAAAAAATAAGTATTTTCAAACTTAAGTTCTATAGTATATTAAAAACATACCCACAGAACTCATCCCTTCTTGCTTTATCCCTTTATTATCTATACACCTGAGGTTATTCACTTATACTATAGTACGTTCCCAAAAATCCAAAACAAAACAAAACTATATAGTGATGTGTTGCTCCCCATTTTTCCCAACTCTGTGTTCACTGCTATCATATTCGTAGCTTTAAAATCAGCCTTGCTAGGAATATTTACAACAAAGAAATCCTTTTACTACAAATTACCCAATAATGTAATATTGTTTTTACAAATTTGAGACTTAAGAAATGGAAAAAATGTAAATAACATAAATTAAACTTAGTGTTACATTGCAAATAGCAGAAAAATAAATAAATGATCTAGTATTTGATTACTTTTAACAACTTATCAAGAAGTCATTCATATCATGGATGAAAATGTGGGGTTCTAATTTAGATTTTGCTTTTTCATGTTCATCCTGCTCATTAAACAAAAATATCAGTGAACATGTCAGAACTATATTCAGTCAAACACTGAAAGCACAGATTACCTACACATGATACAACAGACACAAAGCCTGCTAAAAAATGAAAGAAGTCTTGAGAATAAATTGGCTATATGGATTTTGTAGTAAGTATTGCACATCTTACTTGTATACTGTGTGACACAGATGCTATATCAGGAAAGCTTATAGGCCTACATTTGGTTATGTAAGCATTACCTTAAATGTTAGAAATACTATTTTTAAAGATTTAGGAGCACAGCTGTGTGAGAAGAGTACATACACTAGTAGTGCACATCCCAATTAAGAAGCATTTATACCCCATAAAAGCTGACTTGCTCCACTACAGATAGTCAAAGTAAACAAATGTGCATCAGATAAAATGATTACTTTTCTGGGTGGAAATGGGGAAGGAGAATAAGGCACATTCTCCACTTGTTAAAAGTCCAGCCCATAGTTGTAGTTAAAACATTCTTTGCCTCATAGTTTGCTCTCATATATAATTTCTGCATTAAAATTCATAATAATTTATTTATTTTTAAATTTTATTTATTTATTTATTGTTTCAGAACTTTTGTTTGTTTATTTTTATGGCCAGCTCAGCCTGCCCTGAGGGCAGGGCTGGCGCAGCATGTGGTGCTGGGGATCAAACCGTGGTCCCTGCAGCTGCCTAAGCTTTCCTAAGCAGGCGCTTTAGACCACTGATCCATCCTGCCGGGCCCCTAAAATTCATAATAATTTAGACCTAAGGAAGAGTTTCAAGCTTATAAAGGAATTTACACAGCCATTTAAGCAAATTGCAGGAATTATCTGTTTTAGAGATACATAGTTTTGTCTCATGTGATTTTTAAATTTCACATGACCAACCTTCTTGAAAGCCAAAATGTTTGAGTTGGCTACCAGAATTTTACGTTTACTGCTCATTTATTGTCACTGTTTTAACAAGTCAATCATGATCAGAGTTCATATTGCTATTTTTCTTTTTTCCAGAGTTCATATTACTCACAGACAGTTATGCTCTGGAAATTGTGTGAGAATGATCATTCATTACAATACTATCAACTAATGTGATGTCCTTCTTTGTCCTACAGTTGGGACTATAAACTATTTTCAGGAAACCTCCAGACATAAAAAAGAATCACAAATCGAATTTTAAAATCTCTTCTCCATTGCTACATGGATTTTCTATAATTCAAAATAAACAAGGGAGGGCCTGGCAGGATGGCTCAGTGGTCTAAAGCACCTGCTTAGGACAGCTTGGGCAGCTGCAGGGACCATGGTTCAATCCCTGGCACAACATGCTGCGCCAGTCCTGCCCTCAGGGCAGGCTGAGCCAGCCATAAAAATAAATAAATAAACAAACAAAAGTCATGAAACAAGAAAAAAAATGAAAAAATAAACAAGGGACTGGAGGTATCGCTTAATGGTATAACATATATGTAGTATGTAAAGGCCCTGAGTTCATTTCTTGGCACCACCAAAAAATAAAATTTAAAGCACTCTGACAGAAAGTTATGAAGCACTTCTCCTTCTTGTGTAAAATACAAATATGTAAAAGTTTCACTCATAGTTTTTAAATAGGATTGCATCCAATCTAGGCATGGTGGTGCACATCTGTAATCCCAGCAGTAGGGAGGCAGAAAACAGGAGGATCACTACAAGTCCAAGCTGTGTAGTAAGACCCTGTACACACACACACACACACACACACACACACACACACACACGGAGAAAAACCCAAGTAGTATAGAGTTTAAAAATTGAGCCGAGAATTCAGCCTTTACATCAAACATACTATTTATTTTTTACTGCTGATTTAATAAATGTAGCAACCATATGTTTTTATATCTATTTTAACTTTTTTTTTTTTTTTTTTTTTTTGTGGGACCAGGGTTCTAACTCACGACCTTGCACTTGCCCAACAGGCACTTGCGCCTGGGAGCTATCTCCCCAGCCCCTCTATTTTAACTTTGAAAAGAGCAACACACTGATTTATACTTTACTTTTGTTTGTTTATTTGTTTTGAGATAAGTCTTCATTATAAAGTTCAGGCTGGCCTTAAACTCACTATGGCTTCCAACTTACAATGATCCTTCTGCCTCAGCCTCCCAAATGCAGGGATTACAGGCATGTCCCACCACACTCACTTTCTTAGCTTCAGTACCTTCTCCATCTTTGGAGAAAAAAAATGTTAACAACATTTTTCATGTTTATTTTCGGAAGCTCCTAAAACAGTTTACAGAAAGTCACTGGATTTGTTTTAAAAGGACATCAATGAGTTGGATATGGTGTTACACATATATAACCCCAGAACTCTGTGAGGTTGAGGTAAGAGGATTGCAAATTTTAGCTTAGGCTGGCAACTCTGTGAGTCCCTGTCTCAAAAAGAAAGAGATAGACAGACAGACAGACAAAGACACAGAGACAGACAGAGAGTCACAGACACAGACACAGAGAGAGAAACAGTAAAGGTGTAGGGATGTAGCTACCACAGTGCATTCCCAAAGCCATTGTTGTGTGGGTAGATAGACAAACAGACTGACAGACAGACAGACAGACAGACATTTGATGTTTCTTAGCCTGAGTGAACTGAAATGAGCTTGCATGTCTGTCTCTCACAATATATTCAATAATGAAGAAATTCAAGAAAGAAAAATTATCTTTGAGAAACAAAATAAATGACAAGGTTATACAAGCTGATTTCTTCAAATAAGAAAAAGCTATATAGAAAGAGAACTCAGAGCTCTGTAGTAAGCTTTATGTGCAGCGACAGGAAATAACAAACATATAAGATATAAATGTCCCATAATCTCCTTGAACAAAAATTTGGGAAACCACTGAATTATAGGATGTTATAACAAAGGTTCTCTTATGTCATGAGTCCTCACTGACCTTAAAGGACTAGGGCCAAAATATTGGCAATCCTTGTAGCCCGTCTCTTTCTCTAATTTTTGGTCAGTAAACATATTCTTAGCCCTCCAGAAGAAAAGCTTAGTGATACTATTACTCTATAACATAGTTTTTTGAGCTTAACATCACTGTCTTTCTGAGTATCAAACATCTTAAGACTTAACTTGGAATTGGTATTATGGTGCTATAGAGGAAAGGGGCTGAAGATATATAGTGTGCCTAAGAAGAGTCACCTAGAGAGAAAAATTTTCTCAGGCTTTCACAGAGAGCAAAGTGGTCAGGCAATGGCTGTGACTCATCCAGATGGCTGACACTGACAACAGTTTTACAAAGCACTGTACATGGTTTCAAAGTAAATCCTGAGGGGATTTGACTGACCTTGGGAGATACAAAAGTTACATGTTTTGTTATACAGGTTTTTCTTTAAGTTGCCCCTAACTACCCCGCAGAAAAGTTTAACCACGAGGCATAAAACATAAAGCTAAATTAGTATGCTGACCTGTAAAAGGCTTAAATCAACAGCTTCAAATATTGCCAGTTTTGCCAATGACCCACTGCAATTATGGAACACTGGACTATGTATACAACTACTTTCTCTTAGTTCAATGAAAAGAAATTATTTTTACCAATAATTGTTAGAAAAATTATCATGTCTACACCCTGTACTCTGTATAAGTACTAGGAGAACAATAATATGCATTATATCAAATATTGGTAATGTACTACTAGTGTGTTTTGAAACTGTCATATATATATATATATATATATATATATATATATATGTCATGACCTACAAAGTTTTTCTGTTAAGGGCCATAGAGTAAATATTTTCTGATGTATGAACCTTGTATATTTGTTGTAAACACTCAACCAACAGTATCAAAACATTTCTTTTTCTCCATAGTCTTGACAAAATATGTATGTATGTATGTATGTATATGTGTATGTATTCTATAACAGCCATTCTGACTTGTATAAGGTGATTTCTCATTGGGTTTTTCTCTCTCTCTCTCTCTGTGTACGTGTGTGTGTGTGTGTGTGTGTGTGTGTGTATGTGTTTTCGTTTTCTGAGGCCTCTTGGTTTATAGGAAGCAGCCATCTCTCTATAGTCACAAGGTAGAAAGTAAATGCTTTATAGCCTTTTGTTATATGGATACCAATATTTTTAGGACAAGCCCCATCTTATGCCTAAAATTGAGGCCATAATTACTTCTCTAGATGCCCTATTTACAAATATAATTACACTGAGGATATGGGCTTCAAAATATGAGTTTTGGAAAAACATAAAAGTCCTACCTATAACATCCCACTCTTGTGCCCCCAAAGTTTGTATCTTTCTTAGATATAAAAATGCATATCTAAGAAGACTTAACTCATTACAGCAACAAATAATAAAACATGTGGAGTCTTGTCTAACTAGCATCAAAATCAGATATGGTTAAGATCTAGGATACTACTCTGCAGATCATAGCCATAGTTTTAGCTAGCTGGAACCTATGCTGTTCATAAACTATGAGCAAGAGATGGGTACAAAATGGAAGTCTATGGCTGGCCAAATAGCTCATAAGATTAAAGTACCTGCAAGCACACGCAGGGGCTGTGGGTTTGAACCCTGGGCCTGCTGTGCTGGTCTTGCTCCCCAGGGTGTGCTGAGACAGCAGTTGGGACTGTTTGTGGTGGCACGTGCCTGTAATCCCATCTCTTGGGAGGCTCTAAAAAGGCACATCACTGCAAGTCCCATCTAGCAGTGAGACCTAAACGCCCTGTAGACCCTTCCCTAAAATACAAAAAACAAATAAAGTAGAAGCCTAAATTATACTATTTTTCAGTTAGATCATTTCTTCAAGACAAGGAAAGTAGTGTGAAATTGCCTATGTTCAGGCTTTTATGGTTTTTTATCTCTTAGAAGGGCCCAAGAGTGATAGTACTTAAGCTTTTAAGGAGAAGAACATTTATATATTGTCATCTTCAGACATCTACCTGTCTCTGGGGCTTTCCCACCTATTCACATCAGAGAGAGAGAGAGATACACAAAAGATCCTGATAGGCTTACACATAGGTGCTCTGAACTTGATGACCTAGATGCTGAACATATACTTGTCACGTTTAATAATCAGGAGATAGATTAGGGTAAAAGGAAAAGGAATAAGAAAAACGATAGTCTAAATTATATTTGTTGTAACTGGCAGTATTTTAAGCACATAGAAGTTATCCAAGGTAAAAATAATGACCAATCAAAGCCTACACCCTGGATACTTGCGCACAAATGTACCAAGTCATTGAATGAACCTACTCTGTGTGTTAAGAGCTCATGCACCAGACTTGCAGCACAGGAGGACTGACTTTCACAAAGAGGGGCTCCAAGAGAGACAAGAGGACAAACAAAATTCTCATTTTCTACTTGGAGGAAAACTGAAAGGGCTGAGGCAACCTGTAATGCCTGCTCTGGATCTTTCTACAGTGAGATTTCCTGGGTAACCCTCAATATTTTGGGCAGGTAATTTCAATTCATTTCCCTCTTGTTTTAACTTTTTTCTCTAGAATTCCCTTCTCTAAATCTATAGTCCTAACTGTGGTCAAAAGAAAACCTATTCAAAGCTTCTTTATTCCTGTTCTGACAAGACACTTGGAAGGTCAAATGTTCAATGCATTTTTAATTGTCCCATAGTTTCCTACTCCCTTACTAGGAATTTTCATACGAATGGATTTATAAGCAAAATGGGGTGCAATTCTCAAAATACAAAACAAGGGTCGAAATGGATTTACTTGTTAGAACTATATCAGGCCTCCCTGACCTAATTAGTCAACAGGTGGATCCTATTGCATGATATGATGGAATACCTGGTAGAGCAAATTAAGAAATACCATGGTTATAAAACTTGAAGACCTCAGCCAAAAATCAGCATTTAATCAAATAAAAGGCCAAAGAACAAGCAAATTTCTCAAACATGGCCTCCTGCAGCCTTGTCACTCCCCTTGTAATACTCCCATTCTGTGTAGCGAAGTAAAGTCTTCAATGTACAAAGCCCTGAATGGTGCAAGATCTCTACCTTATTAATCTTATTAATGAGGCTATAATCCTGATCCACCCTCTTGTGGCAGATCCATGTACAGTTCCCTCTCAAATTCCAGGAAATCTAATTGATTTTCACTCCTAAGATTTAAAAGATGTGTTCTCTTCTATTCCCCTCAAACAACTTACCAGTTGACGTGAAGACTTTGAATGTGAAAAATACCAGTTCAAAGGATAAATAGCAGTACTCTTGGGAAGTTCTTCCATAGGCTTGAAGAGATAGCTCTCACCTTTTTGCGTAAGCATTAGAAAAGGACTTAAGGAACTGAGACTTTAAACAAGGAATCATTCATCTACAGTGTATATATGATATTCTAATCTACAGCATAACTTGGGAGCTATCCAACTATCTTAGACTTCAATTTTCTAGCTAAGATTAAAAAAAAAAAAAAAAAGAAAAGAAAAGAAAAAAGGAGGACTAGGGAGATAGCTCAGTGGAATAAGTGCTTGCCTGGCAAGCGCAAGGTCCTGAGTTCAATCCCTGCTACTGGGGGGAAAAGAAAAACAAAAGAAAAGAAAAGAAAAAAGATGTTGGGCATGGTGGTGCACACCTGTAATCCCAGCACTTGGGAGGCTGAGGCAAGAGGATTGGTGTAAATTTGAGACAAGACTGGGCTACAAAAGTGAGCTCAAGGCCAGCCTGAGTTCAATAATCCCTCATATTGGAAGAAAGAAAGAAAGTAAGAAAGAAAGAAAGAAAGAAAGAAAGAAAGAAAGAAAGAAAGAAAGAAAGAAAGAAAGAAAGAAAACAGTTCATTTATTTCTCTAGAAAACTCAAAGCTTGATATACATTCTGACACCTAAGCACTACATCCAGTCAGATAGCTCAGCATCTGCTTAGGCAGATGCAGGGACCAGGGTTCAATTTCCAGCGTCCCATGCCAGCCTTGGCCCAAGAGTTTGCTGAGATGGTGACTGAGACTGGGTGTGGTGGCATGCACCTAAAATCCCAGCTCTTGGACAGCTAAAAACAAGAGGATCACTATAAGCCCAATCTCAGTGAGACCCTGTACTAAAAATACATTTAAAAGAAAGAAAGAAAGAAAGAAAAGTAGGTTATATAGTTGTCACAACAGGTCATTGAACTCAAACTCCTTCCTCAGGGACCTCTGCTCAAAAAGCAGAGCTTATGGTTCTTATTCAAGAACTGGTATTTTATTTAAAAATTAAAAAAGTGAAATATCCATACAAACTCCAAATATGCCCTGCTGGTGCTAAATGCCCATGCAGCAACCTGAAAAGAAAGGTGTCTGTTAATTACATAATAACCATCATCTGCAAAACATAAGCAAGAAATGATAAAACTCCTAGAGGCAGTCTATTCTCCCAAGATAATTGCTATCACTTAATCTTTTTGGGAAATCAGGAGGATGACAGGGAGGCTAAAAGGGCTGCCTCAAGACTGTACCTTTATTCCCAGTTCCTAAGGAACCATAAAAACCCTAAGAAAAATGGACCTTATGATAGAAAGAATACAAAAGGAGGTTCTGGTGTTATTAAAAAAAAAAAAAAAAAAAAAAAAAAAAAAAAAAAAAAAAAAAAAAAAAAAAAAAAAAAAAAAAAAAAAAAAAAAAAAAAAAAAAAAAAAAAAAAAAA